>PVHP010035790.1:0-18287 GCA_004024765.1 Zapus hudsonius
CTTTTCCCCTGTAAGTTACTGTCTGCTTTCCTCTAGCAGCTTTGAGTATTTTCTCTTTGCTTTCTATGTCAGGCATCTTGATTAAAATGTGTCCTGGAGAATTTCTCTTCATGTCAAGTCTGTTTGGGGTCCTCTGGGCCCCTTGAAAGTTGAGTGGACTTTCTCTTGTTAGATAGGGAAAGTTTTCTTGAATAATTCTTTTGAAGATATTTCCTATGCCCTTAGCCTGGTCTTCTTCTCCCTCTGGGATCCCAATGATTCTAATATTGCTCCTCTTTATTGTATCCCATAGATCCCTCAAATTGTGCTCACTTGATTTCTTGAATTTATTGAAACCTATGACATCCTTATTAATTCCTTCAGATTTGTCTTCTAATTCTGAAAGTCTGTCCTCCAGATTATCATCCCTGGGACTGAATGATTCAAGTGAGGTTTTTAGTATTTCTTCTTGATTTTTGGTTTCTGCTATTATTTTATTAATAGCCTCTAATTCTTTGGTGAGATCCAATTTCCAATCTATTTTTGTTTTTGCTTGGGTTTCCTGAAAATCCTTTTTTAGTTTTCTTAAGTCCTCATCAAATTTAATTAATTGATTGTCCAGCTCTTCTCTGAGTTGATTAATCTTTAATTCACTTAATGTATTTCTGAATTCGTTCATATTTCTCTCCATCGATTTCAGTTTGGAATCTATGCTTGAGTAGGAATGCTTCAACTCATTCATGTCTTTTCTCATAAGTTCCATATCAGCCCTTAACTGCATCATATTTGCATTGCTGTTGTGGTCAGGAGTCATATTGTTCTCTCTCTGCAATTGTGTATGAGCTCCTTCCACTTCCTTGTCAATTTCATGTTCCATAATGGGACCAGGTGCCCTGGCTTGGGAAGATACGTTTTTCCATTGGTTTCTGCCCATGCCCAGCTAGCGAAGAGGGACTCAGTTGCCCTGAGGAGTCCTATTCAGCCCACTTTACTTCCTGGCAGTAGCGCATGATCCCTGGTACTCACGGAGAGCGCCTGTGCCCTCCTGGGATGTACCCGTCTGATGAACCGGCCTCTGCCAGGGCCCCCAGGTATCTGCCTACTGACTGGCCCCAGAACCAAGCTAGGTCTTGCGCCTGCCTGTGTATATGAGGGGGGTCATGGAGAGGATTAAGTCTGAGGACTGGTTGTTCCTGCGGTGGAAGCCACTCAATTGGCACCAGGGAATGGAACCCGTCGTGAGGGGAAGAAGGCAGGAGCCTGTGGGCCCGGCTGCCCGGCTGCGCGCTCTCCTGCAGAGCCGAGGGCAGTAGGGGAACCCCGCTGAGGTCTCAAAGCTGAGGAGAGGCTGGGCGGCCCAGGGACAGGCACAGCCGCCAACCTGGGCTGGGTCCCAGTTAGGCAAAGAAACCTCTGCGAAGAGACGACTCCTTCCCTCTCAATCTTCCCAGGTATCTGCCTCAAGCTTGGCCCCGGGACCTAGCTAGCTTAGCCTACCCAAGGCTGGCATCTGCCTGTGTATGCGGGGGGTGGGGGGTCGTGGAGACAACCATGACTGAGGATCAGGTGTTCCCACGAGGGGAAGCGGCTCAATTAGCGGCACTCGGAAACCACAGCGAGGGGATAATGGCGGGAGCTAGTGGGGGGGGAGGGCTCAGTCCTCTGCTCTGCTGGGGAGCAGAGAGCTGCTGGAGAACCCCTCCTGCTCTGGCCCAGGGGCTGGGGAGGGAGGGGGCCCCGAAATCAGGTCCAGCTGATGACCAAAGTTTGGATCCCAGATGAAGAGATCAAACCTTTCCGAAGAGAGTCCTGGCTATGCTGTTACTCGTCCGCCATCTTGCTCCGCCTTAATTTTTATTTTTTTTGAGGTAAGGTCTTGCTTTTTCCCGGGTTGACCTGAAATTCCCTACATAGCCTCAGGGTAGCCTAGAACTCTTGGTGATCCTCCTATGTCTGCCTCCTGAGTGCCGGGATGAAAAGTATGCACCACCCAGTCTGGCAACAACTTGATTTTGTAATTTATCAATTAATTAATTGATTAAAAGAGAAGCAGATAGAGAATGGGTGCACCAGGGCTTCCAGTCACTGCAAACAAAATCCAGATGCATACGCCACTTTGTGTATCTAGCTTTATTTGGGTACTGGGGACTCAAAGCCCAGTCCTTAGGCTTTGCAGGCAAGTACCCTAATTACTAGAGCCATCTCTACAGTCCTCACAGCATTAAAAAATATATATTTTATATATCGTGTATGTGTCTGTGTGTTTGTGTGTGTGTGTGTGAGAGAGAGAGAGAGAGAGAGAGAGAGAGAGAGAGATTGATCATTGTTCTTTCTTCTGCCTTCCGAATCTCCCACAAGTATCTCTGACATATAGGAAATAGAGTTTTGAAAATGTAGTTGTTTAGCGACATTGACAGAGTATAAAGTTAAATGCTATGTAGAGATATGGATGGAGACTATTACTTGGTTGGAAATTAAGGTATATTAGAGAGATAGAGAGATGATATAGCTGTGAGGCCTGAGGTCCTATTTTGTCAGATACATGTGCTTTATTTAGGGGATATTTAGATATTAAATGAAAAAGTGAGATGTGAGCAATGTTAAGTGACTCCTGAATGCCAGGGTGATAAAACTAATACCATAATGAAAGGAGAAGTGCTTGAAGGGTGCTGAATTGAGTTTTTGGAAATTTAATCTGTCAGCAATTACAGGACGGAGAAGACAAAAGAGAGACCACCCAAAGAGAAGCTTGGTGCTAGACACAGGACTTGAGCTCATTTCTGCTGTCTCCCCTTCGAGCATTGGAGAAACATGAGAAAGAACAGGAGCTCTTCCACTATCCCACTGCACTTAGGCACTTAGCTGGTGGCTTTTCTCTGTTTGGTCCTGCAGTCCCTCTGGTCTACAAAACCAATTTCTCCCATCTCTTAAATATCCCTGGACTTGTCAAGAGGTCTTTGCAATCACTGGTGGTTGTTCTGGGATTTGAGTCAAGGTTTTCCAGGAATATCTCATGGGTTTGTAAGAAATTGGCTGCATACATGAGCCAATTAGGTCATGTTCTGGGGAAGGAGATGAAAGAAGGGGCCTCTGGCTGGCCCTGAAAGTCTGTAATTGTTTTTGAGTGTTTACTTCATTAAGTATTAGAGAGCAAGTCTCTTGCCTGGCCATAGGTCCACCACAAAGTCCAAGCAAATCAGTGCCCAACCTAAGCCCTGTGTTGTATCCTAGGGCCCCCCCCACCTCTTAGATTGAACTTTACTATGTAGTCTCCTATGCAGCTACTACTCATTTCAGAGCTTCCATTTCTTCATGTGTGGAGTTACAGTCATGAAAATTTCCGCATTGCCTACTTCCCACAGAGCTGCAGTAAGGGTCCCATGAGATGGCAGCTGTGAAAGCACTTGGTAAACTGTAAAGAGCTGTGCTCCAGGGCTGAGTCATCACTGTGGTTATTATATAAGAGGATCTTTCCTGGTCTAGGTGGTGCTGTGAACAAAGTATTGCTTAATAAAGAATTCCTGGTGGTGCTGTTTCAATGGAGGATTTGATTTATGAAACAAAATTACAGTTAGATAAAGAAACTGGGCAAGTTTCTTTGTGATATAAAGTTAACACAGCAACCATCAGTCAGTGGACTTGGGAGGAAGGGCCAGTCCTGATGCCTCTTATCAACTCCATCATGCGCTCTCCTCCTCTGATATCTCTCTATTCAGCCTATGCTTTCCTTCCTGTTTCCTTCAACTGAGCCCATCTCACACTCTACTCCATGATCCTCTCTATTCCCCCTTTCCTTATATTTGTTCTCCCTCATTTCCTTTCTTGTTTATGAAACTCCCTCCTTTGCTGTTCTTTGTCTATCTGTCTGACTTTACATTTCACTCTTTTTCTATTCCTCCACATCCTTCTTTTTCCTCCTATTGCTTCTCCTCCTCTTCATTTCTTTCTGCTGCTCTGTTGAGAGGCCCAGGAAGGAAAGCCTGGCAGTCAGTGTTGCTAGGCAACCCACTATCACATAGTCATTCTCACATAATTTTATGCCAGTTCCTCCTGCACAGCTCTGCTACCCAGACACTATACTATTGCTTAGATTTAGCAGACCTGAGTAAAGAATGGGCCCAAGTGACTCATTTATAGTTGGGCAATGACATGAGCTTTGCTCTGGGATATCTATTTTACTGGAAATGTAATAGAAAAACAAGTAAACAAATAAGAATCATAACAGGATGACATGCATTCTTACAAACAGCTCACTAGAGCTGGCGCTTCCTAATTTTGTATCAACATAACTCTCTACACTATAAAGAGATCACAGGAGTTGAAAAATCCCACGAAATGTTGTGTAAAATCAGATAATTATACTTATTTGTTATTTTTTGGGAGGGTTTTTAGGTTTTTAAATAAAAATTTAAAGGAGCAATTATTTCCAAGATGTTTCAGGAAGTATTTGAAATGCCCAACAAGTTGTACTGAACCTTTTTCACTATTCCCTCCCCTCCCACAGCCTTCCACCTTCTTTAAGCTGCAGAAGTTGCTTTAATGGGCACTGTATCATCTACTTCCTTATCACTGGGACAAAATACCTGACCAGAAGCAGCTTAAGGAAAGAAATAGTTTATTTCAGTTTACAGATTCAAGGGGAAGTTTGATCACAGTGGGCAGGATCAGGAAGCTGTCTCACATCATCACATCAGCAAGGAGAAAGTAGAGAAAGGGAACAAGACAAGTGGAGCTGGACAGACACCTCAAACCTACTTCCATTGACACACTCCATTCAGCAAGGCTCTACCTCCTAAAGGTTTCACAACCTTCTATAACAGCACCAACAGCTGAGGATTAAGTATTCAAACACATGAGTATGTAAGGGACAATTTGCATTCAAACCACCACATGTACCATTGCTCTTGGCTTTCTGTTGGATTCTGGCAAAGCAGGGCTCAGAATAGGAAATCAAAAGGAGGAGTTGGAGGAAATTGAAGACAGAATATACATTCTGGATTCCCTTCTGCTAATTTGCCAAGGATATGCTGTGCTACAGAGCACAGATATTGTCTGGAAGCCCTTTCTCTGTAGGTACCATCTCCTTCTGGCAATTGATGCTCTGTCTTTCTCCTTAAGACATAAGGGCTCCAGAATTTAGCATGCCCATGGAGTCCTGCTGATTTCCTTAATCCCTGACCACATCTTAACTACCCTCTTCAAATAAATTCTTCCTCAAATTATCCAGTTTGAGAGTTAGATTTTTTTTTCTGGAGCTCTGACTAATATAGGAGACTATAAAAATTAAAAGGGGGTGGTAAGAGACAGAGACTTAAAAGTTATCTCCAAGTATTTGAGTAGATGTAGTCATTTTCAAAGTCCAGCTCTAATGGCTGAAGCTTTCTGTCTCAGGTGGTATTATGTGTTATCAGTGTTGATCCCATGAGAGGTTGCAAGTCACTTGGTTCTTTCTCATTTCACCTTGTTCAGGTGTTGAAGAGTTTAAGAGGAGCCTACACTGCTGAACCATCAAGGCCAGAAATTGTTCTTTCTGAATACTTGATTAGGAGATGTAGTGGTCAGCCGTATGCCACTGAGATGAATCTCCCCAAACAGGCACAGTTTACAGGAGGAAAGGGATTTATTGAAGCTACAGATTCAGGGCAAGTTCCATAATGGTGAAAGAGGCTGACTCCCTTTCATAGGTCCAAGCTGAGAGAGAAACCCATTACCAGCACCAGACACACAGAATGACAAACAGGCAGGGGGAGAAGATGATCTCCCCTTTTATATAGCCTTAGGGTGGGGTCTTGCAACCCTATCCCAGACTCGTTGTCTTCCTGAGTTTCTGGAATTTCCTTCCTGCACTGCCCTCCCAGGAAGGGATGGTCATTTCTAGCTTCTCTGAGCTTCTTTACATCCTCTCCCCTAGGCTGTCTTCCTGTGAATATCCCCAGAGACCCACCCAAGATTAATAAAAAAGTCAAGTTGACAACAAAACTTAATCACCACACCTAACTATCACAGTAGGCTACTTGGCACATGGCTGTCTGTGGTACTAGAGGTGTCTTCTTTCCAAACATATTTGTTTAGGGGTTAGAAACATTCTCTACAGTCTCTCTGCTTTTTATTTAAAAATATTTTATTTATTTATTTGGGAGATACAGAGAGAAAGGGGCAGACAAAAAGAATGAGTATGGACATGCCAGGGCTTCCTTCCACTGCAAATAAACTCCAGATGCATGTGCCCCTTTGTGCATCTGGCTTTCATGTGAATCCTGGGGAATCAAACTTGGCCCATCAGACTTTGTAAGCAAGTACCTTTAACTGCTGACCCATCTCTCCAGCCCTTTCTCTATGCTTTTTCTGTCTCTAGTCTGTGGACAGGGGTAGGAATAAAATGCTTCCAAATCCGAACCTCTGGTTTTTGAAAAACTCAAGAGCTAAGATTTTTACATTTTTATTTTCCAGTTGTGTTTTGACAGATCTCTCTAATGCCAATGGTGACTCATGTCTAGCATCTTGTATGGGAAGGAGGAGAGGATCTTAGGTACAATCCAATGAAGCACAGAAGAAAAATAAGCACAGGTTAATGTCCCAACACCTGATCTCTTCATTGTTATTCTATGCTAATTTTAGATGACCTTAGTTTCCCGGGTCAGTTTTGACTTAGAAATTCTCCTTTTGTTCTACACTGGGTGATTTTTTTTGTGACAAAGACTGTGAATGATAAAACCAACAAATAGGGAGGATAAAACATTTTTTGACTTTATATGTGTTGATACATTCCATTTTTAATTAAGGACAGAATTTTGGAAGTCTTTTGCAACTCAACAGACAAGATAATCAGATCTAGGAATAACATTTTTGAGTTAATTGCACACTGTTACAGGTTTATACTTTCATGTCTAATTGGTCATTCTAGAGATACTATAGCAGAGGTACTACTAGTCTTGGTCACTTGATTAACCTACCATCCCAACACACAATGCTGAATACTAAAATTGCTGGAAATTTCTGACATTACACAGGAAAGACAACATTGTGTCATATGCAGATTCCATGTCCATGTGTTGCCTTCCACTTATTGCCTTTGTTCACCCAGACTCAATTATAGGCTCCCTGGAGGTTTCACTTTGCTAACCATCTGGCCTATCAAAAATGTCTAAATAATTTTGGAGTGAGAGAAAGAATTAACCCATTTTTTCACTGTAAGTTATCTGAGTATAGTGATAAGTATATAAAGATATTTTTTGAGTTTTTATGACTTTTCTTTGTACAAACACCCAGGCTATTGATGTTTAGCAGTGGAGGAGATAGGTACATAGATGAGGTGAATGAATACAGGAGTTCCTTGTGAATTTTATTTCACTGCAAACACACTGGGGTCTCCAGGGATCAGACATTGGGTTTATAGAGATGTAAAGAGTATAAGAAGTTTGATGAGGAGCATCCACAAAGACCAAGAGGGACATGAAGCAGCACTGGACTGGGAGAGTCTCACACTTCAGTGTGTATCTGACACAGTCTTAGCCATTTTAAATGAAGCTCTGCAGGAAAGATTTCCTATTAGAGGAATTCTGTTCTGGTTAGAAATTGCAAGACTCCTACAAGGCATTGACTCTGGACTGCCTAGGAAGCTCAGTAGTGTTTTAAAAGGTGTGATACATTCTGAGGATACTAATAGTCAGCTCACTGCACTCGTTTCAGCTAAATTTTAATTTTCTATTATGAAAGAACCTAATTGTACACCTGCATGGCTGTGATGAGTTTGGTAACAGGAGTGTTTTGGTACTTTTATTCTTTGTGTTTATTTTAGATATATTTGTACCTGTTGCCATTAAGTAACATGAGTGTCATACACAAGAGCCTGTGCCTTCATATAAGTAGCAGGAACTCAGTTCAGCGTCTGATATGATGAAACATTATTTGGAAGCAGGGTTCATGAATGAAGAGTTGGTTTCTTCTGTAAAGAATGACTCTTTCTGAAGATCTTGAGACTCATGAAGAATGCACAGTTTACAACATCTTTAGATGCTGAGCACAGTAGCTCATGCTTATAATCCCAGCACTTGGGATACAGAGACAGGAGGATCACCATGAGTTCGAGGCCTGCTTGGATTGCATAATGAATTTCAACCAGGCATTCAAAAAATCTCTGCAAAGAATCTTCCAAATCATGGGAGTGTGTGAGGTCTAGAGGTGAAGACCCCTAAACAATCTCCCACAGTCATAGAAAAGCACTTGGGTCACAGAATGACGTCTGTTCTAAAAAACTGCTATTAACCGAACTGGGGGAGGGGCACTTAAAAGCCAACATGGGTAATTCCTTTCCAACTATTTAAATCTATATGAAATATAAGTTATTCTGTGGAGGGTCTCATTCTAATCATCTGGCTCATGTCACACCAAGATGTCAGGGCTCTAGAACTCCTCAGAGAAATACTTTCATGGTAACCTGGTTCCACGGAAGTTCATCCTCTCAGCTTCTGCTGGACTGTGTCTACTGTAGACAGAACAAGGGCCTTCCTGGGAAACTTCCCTTAGGCTTACTTTCCACATACAACTTAAATTGTGTCTGTAAGTTCTTCTGCTCCTAGGCTGTGGTAATTTGTGCTGGCTTGTTGACTCTTTTTCCATAGCTCAATTCTTTACAGTCTTGACCAGATTTGTTTGGTGTATAAAGAATGGGATAAAAAGCTGGACCAATATTCCTGAAAATTGAGCCCTTATTATTTGCTAAAGAAATACAGTTTTTTTTCTGATTTACTCCTCAGCTACCAAGAAGCATATGCCATGCAATGTCAGGAAAGCTCATGGTTTGAAGGGCTGTTGTAAGGACATTCGGGGAAAGCTGAAGGTTAAGCACTATTTCATTTGGAGCAAGTAATTAGACAGTGAAGAAACAACTTCCCCTCACACTATCCTTCCCAAAAAAGGTAACCATGAGAAAATGCAAAAGTAATACCAAGGACCTGGGCTCTGTATTTTTGGGGCCAAGTGATACCAAATATCACATTTTGCTGATTTCTGATTGAATGCCTCTTCATCCTCTTTCTATTGTTTTTCTCCCTTTTTCTTTCACTAGGTTTCCCTACTTCAACCCTTGACTCTTGAATAATGAATCTCGGCATAGTTAATGCATTCTATTCTGAATTGCTTTTGGCTTCCTGGTAGTGGGTGCTTTTAGAACACATTTTTGTTTCCAAATATGTGTAGTTAGGAAATATTTTTAGAAGAGAGGATTAAAGGTTGGAGAAAAAACACCCCAACAGAATTCTATTCCTCTTTGCTTTACTTAAGAATTATTAGTGCTTGTAAAGGACTTTGTGCTTCTCTCACTGAGTTGGGACAGACATGTCTTGCCAGATCCTACTCTTCATTTCTTTTTCTATCACTCTATGGAGCTTCTTGAAGGGCAAGGCATCTGCTATTCATCTCCATTTTGTTAGCCTTTATTGTTGAACACATATTATCTTATTGTGACTCCATTACTGGATTTCTCTGTTTATGATTTTTAACTGGCTAATTTTCATAAACAATTAAACAAACTAAGCAAAACAATTCCATTCCTACTATGTTAGAGACTCTAGCCTTATCAAATCCATGTGCAAGAATTGAGGTCAAATTGATAAGCTATTACAGTGAGATCACTATTAGGAATAATCAGGGACAGGATCTAGCTAGATATTGTGAGGGCATATTTCTTACAGGTAATATTTCATATGAGTCTAGAAGAATGTACAGAATTTGGTTAGCCAGGTTAAACAAGAGGGAGGTTAACGGATGTAGTATCAAGTGTAAACAAGGAAAAGAAGAACAGGGCTTACAAAGTTCTAGAAGTTGCATATCATTCAAGATGACTGTACAGTATGGTCACCAAAGATACATGAGAATTGAGAGGTAGTGACAAAGTGGCTTATTACACGACAGCTTTATTATGTGTGCAATGGAGCAGGCCATCAGTTTGTAGCTTATGACTCTGGACAAATTATTTTGGGTAGACCATGAGAAGCTGGTCTGGCTATAAAAATATGTTGAAGGCTATTGCATTAGTTTAGGTAAAAAATGGTGATTGGACAAAGGTGGTGGCACTAAATATGGGAACAAAGAAATGGGCTTAAATGATACTTATGAGGTAGAACTAAGAAGTATCACTTAGATATGGATGGCTAAGAAAGGAAAAGATTTATGAATGATTTCAAAATGATGGTGGCAATAATATTAAGAGGAAGTAGAAGGGAGAAGTGCAGGCAGGGGAAAGATGAATACATTTTCACATGAGTTTGAAGGACTTAAATAAAAGTCCAGATCACTTGGAGGTTTGATAGAAGAGATGGGAGTTCAGGAAAGCATGGAAGGTATGGATTTAACATAGAGGTGATACTTGATCCAGTAACATGAGATTAATGGGAGAGTGAGAATAGGAGAGGCTGGAAGAGAGACTTGATAAACACTCATGTTTAAGGACTATATTAAAATAGGGTGGGGCTTGAGAGATAGCTTACTCATTAAAGGAACTTGCTTACAAAGCCTGATGGCCCAGGTTTGATTCCCCAGTATCCATACAAGCCAAATGCACAAAATGGCACATGAATCTGGAGTTCCTTTGCAGTGGCATGAGGCCCTGGCTTACCCATACTTTCCTCTCTTCTTTTCTCTCTGTGTGTCTGCTTGCAATAAATAACTAAAATATTTTAAAAATAGGATTTCTGAAGGAAAATGAAATGGGTCATTGAGAGATACTGTCAAGTGTTAAAAGTCAAGGCTATACTAGTTTTTAGAGTTGCAAATGCTGTTTACTTGCTACTCTGGTTTTAGTTCTATAATTAATTTACCTAATTTTTTGCAAGGTCACCTATATCTTTATAAGGAAATTTGCTATAATTTATCCAACATCTTACTTATGAAGTAAGAAACTATGATCAAATACCTTATCTCTCATGCTGCCAGGAGGATTCTCCTGTATCATTTTAAAAAATGAATGAGTTGCTTACAACTTAATAAAGGGAATTCATGAATAGCTTACAGACAACAACATACTTAAAGCTGAAAGAGTGGATGCTTTTCTCTAAAGTCACAAACAAACCAAGATGTCTGTTATCACCATTTCTATTCAGTATTATATTGGAAATTCTTATCAGTGTAATCAATTTAAAATACAAGAAATCAAAAAGCCTCCACAATAGAAAGGGACAGCTTAAATTGTCACTTTTTTAGTGACAACACAGAATTGTTTTCATTGATATAGAATACTGTACTATTTCCATAAAAACAGTGGAATTAATAAGTGAATGTATTAACATTGCAAGACATAATATCAATATACAAAATCAACTAGCTTTTTATATATTAGCAATAAGCAATTGAAAATTGAAAAAAAATCAGTTATAACACATAAAATATAAAATATACCTTACAGATAAATCTAATAAGTGATATTGATGATTTAAGCAATGAAAACTGGTATTATTGAAATTAAAGATTTAATGAAAATATGTGCATTCATAGGTGGAAAGACTCAGTACTATTAAGATGTCTGTTTTGATCACTTTTCTGATGCTGTGACAAAATATCTGAGCAAACTGGCTTCAAGGAAGAAATATTTATTTGGGCTCATAGATTCATAATTTCCAGCAAATGCTTGCCTGACTCCATTAGTGTGTACCCGAGGCAAGGCAGAGATATTGCAGTGGAGAGGACATGATGGAGCAGAGCTGCTTGCTCACCTCATAGTAGTCTGGCAGCAGAGAGAGAAGGTCTAGGAACAAGATATACCTTTCAAAGGCATGTACTCAGTAGCCCACTTCCTCCAACCAGGCCCTATGTTCCTTAAAATATCTATAAATTCACTACAATAACAATTAAAATTCTAGGAGAAAATGTTGGACAATTTTCATGTATTTATGTAATGTGTTTTGGTTATGACCCCCTCCCTCATCTCCTTTCCAAGCAACAACTTCCCCTTTCCAAACAGTCCTAGAAGGAAATGTAGAAAAATCAATTTTTTTAAAATATAACTTTATTGTCCATAATGAGTTACATTATTTAGTGGGCAAATCATGAGTTGTTATCCCGAATTCCCCAATTCCCCCATCCCCCTCCCCGATCAGTTGTATATCCTCCTCCGTGGGCTGTCTGTATTAGTCCTTGTGGCAAGGGATCCTGGATATACTAGTACTCAGCCCGGTTCTCCTGGCCCAAGTATGTTGTTACTGAGGGGTGCCATGCTTCCGGACAGTCTCCCCCCCAGGGCTCTCACAATCTTTCCACCCCCTCTTCTGCTCAGTCCCTGAGTCGTGGTGGGTGAGTAATAAGGCTGCTTTAATGTTGCGAGCTTAGGGGTTCTTGTGTCGAAATCCTTGGTTTCTGTAATACTGGCCAATCCTGTGTTGATTGAATGGCTGTGGTTATAGGTCCCTTGTTCATCTGTCATTGTCTGCTGGGTTCCCTATGGATCCTCCACTTTATGACTGTGGTGGCTCCTCTCTTGCCAGGATCTGGGTCATCGGCCTACGGTGGGTTGGTAGGGTTAGATGGGCCACAGCTCTCTCGTTGCATCCTGAAAAACACAAACACATTTGGCTTATCCAGAGTTGGTTGAATGGCTGTGGCTATGGGTCCCTTGTTTATCCCGTCCTTCTCTGCAGGGTTCCATATGGATCCTCCACAATATGACTGTGGTGGCTCATCTCTTGCCATGATCTCATCTTTTGGCCTGCTGTCGGGTGGTAGGGTTATATGGGCCACAGTTCACTCGCTATATCCTGAAAAATACAAATACGATCTCCATTGGAGAGTTAGAAAAGTATAGGTTAACAAATATACACCATTCTGAGTTACCTAGTTTCTATTTTTAGTAGCCTCCCTGTCAGACGTTCGCATAGTGCATCTTTTCTTGGAAGCCCAAGAGGATGGGATCGGGTGCATATTGCTCTAAATCCCCATTTCCAATCAAGGGTTCCCCCGCACTGAGTGGAATATTTGGCCAAATTTAGTAGCTGTTGATTGTCTCCCCCAGGCCCAGGCTCCTTCATTGCACAATTGCTCCTTCTTGGTTTGCTGTTCTCTCCCAGTAGGAACTGTATCCAGCCTATTCATGGCCACAGACTGTTTCATGCCAATGGTCTGTTTCGCCGATTAGCTTCCCCTGACAGCTTGTGCAGTGCCCTACAGCCCTTCACTAACTGCCATCTGGGGGTTGGTTACTATTCCAGACCTCGATGGGACTCTCGATGAAGATCGATGGCATTCTGTGGTTTCTTCAGCAACAGGATTTTATCTCAGGCCTGGGGAGGGTGTTCAAGAGCCTTGACAGAATTCTGTCTTGTTTTTGGAACCTCATGGGTCACATTAGTCAACATCTCAGTAAGGGAAGGAACCAGTGGCTGGGACCTGGGGCTATCAGACTGCTCAATTGTTCACAGACTTAGACATTCTCCCCTGCTATTCATGACCCCTCTTGCCAGTTGACGACCACTATTTACTCTTTAGGTTACAGTATGCTCGTGAGGATTTTATGTTTTTGAACCTAATTTGGAATTGCCTCCTGCCTAAGCCATTGGGAATATATGAATCAGCAACACCAACTTTAGATGTTTTTGTGATTCAAAGATTGTAACCAGTGCTCTTTTTAATAGCATCAAATAAGAAACAGTCCAAATATCCATCAACAGATAAATGAATAAAAATTTTGGTGCATACACACAATATACTACCACTCAGTGGTACAAACTACTGATATTATTGACATTGTGTGGATGAATTTCAAAATAATTATACCAAGTGAAAGAAGCTAGATAAAATGTATACATGTTGTAAGGTTCCATTTGTATGAGATTCTATGAAACCCAAACTATTTATGCTTTGAATCTGTTTATGTCCCTGCAATGGTTTGACTGTGAAATGTTCCCCCTAGACTTAGTTTTTTTTTTTAATATATATTTATTGTCCATAATGAGTTACAATATTTAGTGGGCAAACCATGCGTTGTTATACTGAATTCCCCACTTCCCCCCCTCCCCATCCCTGATCAGTTGTATATCCTCCTCCGTGGGCTGTCTGTATTAGTCCTTGTGGCAAGGGATCCTGGATATCTTAGTACTCATCCCAGTCTTCCTGGCCCAAGTGTGTTGTTACTGATGAGTGCTATGCCTCCGGACAGTCTCCCCCACCACGGCTCTCACATTCTTTCCGCCCCCTCTTCCGCTCAGTTCCCTGAGTTGTGGTGGGTGAGTAATAAGGCTGTTTTAATGTTGTGAGCTTAGAGGTCCTTGTGTCGAAAATCCTTGGTTTCTGTCTCATTGGCCTATCCTGTGTTGATTGAATGGCTGTGGTTATAGGTTACTTGTTCATCTGTCATTGTCTGCTGGGTTCCCTATGGATCCTCCACGATATGACTGTGGTGGTTCCTCTCTTGCCAGGATCTCATCCATCACCCTATGGTTGGTTGGTAGGGTTAGATGGGCCACAGCTCTCTCGTTGTATCCTGAAAAACACAAACACATTTGGCTTATCCTGAGTTGGTTGAATGGCTGTGGCTATGGGTCCCTTGTTCATCCCATCCTTCTCTGCAGGGTTCCATATGGATCCTTCACAATATGACTGTGGTGGCTCATCTCTTGCCATGATCTCATCTTTTGGCCTGCTGTTGGGTGGTAGGGTTATATGGGCCACAGCTCACTCACTATATCCTGAAAAATACAAATACAATCTCCATTGGAGAGTGAGAACAGTGTAGGTTAACAAATATACAGCATTCTGGATTCCCTAGTTTCTATTTTTAGTAGCCTCCCTGTCAGATGTTCGCTTAGTGCATCTTTCCTTGGAAGCCCAAGAGTATGGGATCGGGTGCATATTGCTCTAAATCCCCATTTCCAATCAAGGGTTCCCCCGCACTGAGTGGAATATTTGGCCAAATTTAGTAGCTGTTGATTGTCTCCCCCAGGCCCAGGCTCCTTCATTGCACAATTGCTCCTTCTTGGTTTGCTGTTCTCTCCCAGTAGGAACTGTATCCAGCCTATTCATGGCCACAGACTGTTTCATGCCAATGGTCTGTTTCGCCGATTAGCTTCCCCTGACAGCTTGTGCAGTGCCCTACAGCCCTTCACTAACTGCCATCTGGGGGTTGGTTACCATTCCAGACATCGATGGGACTCTCGATGAAGATCGATGGCATTCTGCGGTTTCTTCAGCAACAGGATTTCGTCTCAGGCCTGGGGAGAGGGTGTTCCAGAGCCTTGACAGAATTCTGTCTTGTTTTTGGAACCTCATGGGTCACTTTGGTCAACAGCTCAGTGAGGGAAGGGACTGGTGATTGGGACCCGGGGCTTTCACACTGCTCAATTATTCACAGACTTAAACATTCTCCCCTACTATTCATGACCCCTCTTGCCAGTTGACGACCACTATTTACTCTTTAGGTTACAGTATGCTCGTGAGGATTTTATGTTTTTTTAACCTAATTTGGATTGGCCTCCTGCTTAAGCCATTCCCGTCACCCCTTCCCTTACCCCTCATTCCTAACATCTCACTTCTTTCTATAAGTCTGCATAAAGAAAACAGTTATCCTGATTAAGGACCGCATATGAGGGAGAGTATGCGGCGTTCAAATCTCTGTTCTTTTGAGTGTTCGCTTAGTAAGATCTGCTCAAAGTCAGACCATTTTTTTTCTAAATTTCGATGTGTCATTTTTCCTTTCAGCTGAGTAGAGTTCCATCATATAAATATACCACACTTTCGCTGTCCATTCCTCCATAGATGGGCATTTGGGTTGATTCCAGTTCTTGGCTATTATGAATTGAGCTGCTATAAATATAGTTGTACACAATTTTCTGCATCGAGATGTGGCATCCTGCGGGTAGATGCCTAGTAGAGGGATAGCTGGGTCCATTGGTAGTTCTATGTCCATTCTGTCTAGAAGTCTCCACACTGCTTTCCATGGCGGTTGAACAAGTTTGCAATCCCACCAGCAGTGAATGAGGGTTCCTTTTTCCCCACATCCTCGCCAGCAACGATTGTTGTTGGTTTTCTTTATGATTGCCATTCTGACAGGGGTGAGGTGGTATCTCATTGTGGTTTTGATTTGCATTTCCCTGATGCTTAAGGTTGCTGAGCACTTTCTTTAATGAGTCAAGGCCATTTGTGTTTCCTGCTCCTTGAATTCTCTGTTGAGATCAGTGCCCCATTTTGTGAGGGGGCATTTTGGGTTTTTGTTAATAATTTTTTTGAGTTCTCTGTAGGATTTTCAAATTAGGCCTCTGTCAGAGTTGTGGCTGGCGAAAATCATTTCCCAATTTGAAGGGGGTCTATTGGCTCTGATTGTGGTCTGTTTGTCTATACAAAAGCTTCTGAGCCTGAACAGGTCCCATTGGTTAAGTGTTTGTCATATTTCCTGAGCTGCTGGAGATTTGCTCAGGAAATTTTTTCCCACTCCTATATCATGCAGAGTACCTCCAATTTTTTTCTTCCAGGCTATTCAGCGTTACCGGATTTATATTAAGATCTCTGATCCATTTGGAGTTGATTTTTGTGCACGGTGAAAGGAGTGGGTCTAATTTCATTTTTTTACACGTGTTTATCCAATTCGTCCAGCACCATTTGTTGAAGATGCTCTCTTTGGCCCAGCGTACATTGTTGGACCCCTTGTCAAAGACCAGATAACTGAAGTTACTTCCATTTAAAGCTGGGTCTTCAATTCTGTTCCATTGATCTGTCTTTCTGTTTTTATGCCAGTACCATGCTGTTTTCATTACTATGGCTTTGTAATAAGTTTTGAAGTCAGGCATGGTGATGCCTCCAGAGTAGGAATTGTTACCTAGAATGGTTTTGACTATATTAGGTCTTTTGCCTTTCCAAATAAATTTAGAGATTATTTTTTCTACGTCTGTGAAGAAAGAGAATGGGATTTTTATTGGAATAGCGTTGAATCTGTAGATCGCTTTTGACAGGATTGCCATTTTTACTATATTGATTCTCCCTATCCATGAGCATGCAATATCTTTCCATCTTCTCACATCCTCCTTTATTTCTTTCTTAAGTGTTTCAATATTTTCCTTATATAAGCCCTTTACATCCTTGGTTAGTGATATTCCAAGGTATTTGATTTTTTTAGGGACTATAGAAAATGGGACAGACTCTCTGATGTCTTATTCTGTCTGCTTGCCTTCTGCCTATAGGAAGGCTACTGATTTTTGTGTGTTAATTTTGTATCCTGCCACATTACTGAAGGCATTAATCACCTTCAAGAGGTTACTGATACTATTCTTTGGGTCTGATATATAAAGGATCATGTCATCCGCAAAGAGGGATAGTTTAATTTCTTCCTTTCCAATTTGTATTCCTTTTATGTCCTTCTCTTGTCTTATCACTTGAGCTAGAACTTCGAGCACTATGTTAAAGAGGAGTGGTGAGAGTGGGCAGCCTTGTCTTGTTCCTGAATTGAGTGGGAACTCCTTGAGTCGTTCCCCATTGAGAATGATCTGTGCTTTAGGAGTTTTGTAAATTGTCTTTATTAAGTTTAGGAATAGGCCGTCTATGCCTATTCTTTCAAGAGCTTTGAACATGAAGAGGTGTTGAATTTTGTCGAAAGCCTTCTCCGCATCTTTTGAGATAACCATGGTTTTTTTTTTTTGTGTGTTTGAGCCGATTAATGTGGTGTATCACATTTATCGACTTGCGTATGTTGAACCATCCCTGCATCTCTGGGATAAAGCCAACTTGGTCAGGGTGGATAATATTTTTAATGTAGCATTGTATCCGGTTTGCTAGGACTTTGTTCAGAATTTTTGCATCTAAGTTCATCAGAGATATGGGTCTATAGTTCTCTTTTCTTGTTGCATCCTTGCCTGGTTTGGGGATTAAGGCAATGGAAGCTTCATAGAAGGTGTTTGGGAGCCTTCCCTCTTTTTCGATGCTTCTAACAAGCTTCAGACATAGTGGTTTCTGCTCTGTGATGAAGGCTTGGTAGAATTCAGCTGAGAAACCATCTGGTCCTGGGCTTTTCCTTTTGAGAAGGTTTTTGATTACGTCTTCAATCTCTGTGGGTGTGATAGGTCTATTTAATGCTCTTATCTGCTCTGGGTTAAGCTTTGGCAGTTGGTAGGTGTCCAAAAACCTGTCCATTTCTTCAAGGTTCTCTAATTTTGTGGAGTAGAGGTTTTGGAAGTATGACCTGATGATTCTTCCAATGTCTTTTGGATCTGTTGTGATCTCACCATTGTCCTTTCTGATTTTGTTGATTTGGGATTTCTCATTTCTTTGTTTGATTAGATTGGCCAGAGGTGTGTCAATCTTATTAACTTTTTCAAAGAACCAACTCTTTGATTTAT
>PVHP010035791.1:0-18441 GCA_004024765.1 Zapus hudsonius
GGTATGACACTATTTAACTTTCAGAAATACATCTCATTACCACAGTGAGAACAAAAGAGAACAGACTGAGAGGTTAAAAAATGAAAGTAAATTATGAGTCCAAGGGTACATTGCCTTAGACTACAGACAATGGATGGAGAAGAAATAAAGACATTGGGAGATGTATTAGAAGTAATTCTACCCTTGGCCCCGTTCCTTGAACTAAATACTAATTTTCAATTATCTACTGTGTTACTCCATCCGGCATGCCAACAGACCTCGGGATTTCAAAGCAAGGGGTCAGTGGAGATCAGCTAGTCAAATATCAGCATCAGGGGAGTGTTTAAGATAGGGCTTGAAGTTCCTGAAGAAAAGTGAAATCTAGTCTCAAAAGCTTCCTGCCAGCTGCTCCTTTAGTTCTGGCTGTCCCTTCTCTCCAGCTAGATTTGGGGCACTTATTCAGATAACATATCCTTTTCTCTTATCGGGGCACTTATGGGCAATCTTTGTTCCAATCTTCCTGAGTTTGAGCAGTTATAATAAACTACCATCTATGAGGTGGCTTATATATAAAATAAATGTATTTTTCACAGTCTGGAAGCTAGAAGTCTAGGATTAAAATACCAGTAAAGTCTGATTGTGCTGGGGGGCCCTCTTGTGACTTTCTGACTGCCAATTTATCACTTTATCCTTGTGTGGAGGGGAAAAAAAGACTAGAGAGTTCTCTAAGATCTGTCTTATAGGAGATAAATTCAACTCATAGAAGATCTATACTCATTATCTAAATTACCTCCCAAAGGCCCCCTTCCTAATACTGTTGCATTAGGGATTAGAATTTCAGCAAATGAATTTTGGGGTATTATATTCAGTTCAAAAAAATGCAACTTTCTTTTCTGGATTTCTCTCTAGGCTGTGACCAAAACCATATATTATTGGAAAACGTATTTATAGGAACTTTCATAGCACCTGAAACAAAAAAGTCATTTATTTTATTTTTATTTTATTTTTTTAAATTTTTAGGTCATTTACTTTAATAACCAAATGCTGTCCTCCAACTATGGAAGTGAAAGGAAAACTTGAGTGTTAAATTATAAAGTTCTGTTGCAATGTGGATGTATATCTCTAAAAGACCCAAGAATTCAAGGCTTGGTTGTCAACCTGTGGTACAATTGGGAGGTGATGAAGCCATTAAGGAATGAGACCAAATTGGTGGACATGAAGTCCCTGGTAAACTTGGCCTTGAAAGGGCATTGGGATACCACCCCCTTGCTCTCTCTTTGCTTTACAGCTTCCATGAGACTCTCATAGCCCTCTACACCTCACTCTAACAATGATATACTGCCTTGTCACCATTCCAAAACAATGAGAATACCCATCCAGAGACTGAAACCTCAAAAACCATGGGCCAACATAAACCTTGCCTCCTTTCAAGTTGCTTACTTGCTCTTATAGCAATGCAAAGCTAACACAAATCCCACAGTTAGAACTAGAAGTAAGGTAAGTCTTCATCAAAGTAATAAGCCTTATCAGTCTTCTCCTATAGTTTGTATCTTGACTGTCACATTCAGGTCTATGCGTTAACCATCATGTGGCCAACCTGTGGCGCTACAAAGAGGTTTGGGAACGTTTAAGAGGTGGAGTCTAGCCTGAGAAGTAGGTCTCTGGAGAGTAAACTTGGAGCAGATATTGTGATCCAAGCTTCTCTCTCTTTATTTCTCTCTCTCCCTCTCTCTCCCTCTCTCTGCCTCTCTCTCCCTTGCTCCCTCCCTCCCTCTACACCTCCCTCTCTTACCATGAGGTTAATAGTTTTCTCTTTTTCATGTTTCCACCTTGGTGTGCTTTCATTCCATCATCCCTAAATCAAGGAGACCAACTGACCATGAGCTACAACCTTCAAATCTCTCATCCAATATAAACCCATATTTTTCTTTAAATTAGTTTATCCCAGACATTTTATCTCAGTGGCAGAAAGCTAGCTAACAAATCTGCTAAAAGAATAATGGGATTCAACGATGCTTCACATCTATAAGTGACAGTTATGGTTCAGTTGGACAACTTGGACATCCTAATAATCAGAGAAATGAAGAGTTCATTGACAATGCAGAGCTCAGCATCTTAAATGTACTCTCACTTATTTCTGTGTTATTTATTATGCAGGTATCAATAGTCACGTATCCATGTGAAGTCTGATATTGGTCATTGAAAATTATGTCTATAAAGGTATTTGAAGTACTAAATATTAATTACATCAATACATAAAAAGTATTGATTAGAAAAGGAATTGGTTTGCTAATGCTCTGAAGAGTAGTGTAATCAAATTAATGAGGTTTTGTTTATTTTTATTTTATTTTAATTTTTTATTCTTTGAGGTAAGGTCTTGCTCTAGCCCAGGTTGACCTGGAATTCATGTAGCTCAGGCTGTCCTTGAGCTCATAAGACACAACATTGCTGAAGCCATATAAAAGGACTTCAATGCAGATCACAGAGTCTGAACAAGGTACATGCAAAATTATGATTCCCTGGGCTGGAGAGATTGCTCAGTGGTTAAGGCACTTGCCTCCAGAGCCCAATATCTGGGTTCAATTCTCCAGTACCCATGTAAAGCCATATTTGCACAAAGTGTCACATGCATCTGGAGCTCATTTGTAGTGGCTAGAGACCCTAGCACTAGCACTCCCCCACCATTTGCAAATAAATAAAGAAATATTAAAAAGAAAACAGTGCAAAGAATGTTCAATAGACTGGAAGTGTAACTTTCAAACAAAGATAAAATTCTTTCAATATCTTATTTGAATTGATAATGATATTTCTTTTGTTTAAAAAATTGTTATGGACTGGAGAGATGGATCATCTGTTAAGGTGTTTGGCTGAAGAGCCTGATGACCCAAATTCAATTCCCCAGTACCCAGGTAAAGTCAGATGCACAGGGTGGTGGATGCATCTGGAGTTCTTTTGCAGTGGCTGGAGGTCCTGGCACACCTACTCTCTCTCTCTCTCTCTCTCTCTCTCTCTCTCTCTCTCTCTCTCTCTCTCTCTCTCTCCTCAATCTCTCTCTCTACTTGCAAATAAATAAATAGAAAAAAATACTGCCAGTTTCTTCCAAATGTTAGTGTATATGAATATTTCAAATATTCAAAGGCCATGGACCAAATTTTCTTTATCCTGTATGTAGATTCAGTGACTAAATCCTTCCCTTAGATAATTCTATGAATTTCCAGATGGATAACAAGAGTTGACATATGTTAATCCAAAGCAAATATGCTCTCTCCTGCGCTAACATTTCTCTCTTGTTCTCTCTCTCTCTTTCTCTCTCTCTCTCATGCTCTCTCTCACTCCCTCTGTCTCACACACAATCATGCAGACACAGTGATAGAGGCAGAGAAGAAAAACAACATTGGTGAACAGATGCATTACCAGAACTGAATCAAGGTGAGAGCTAGCTCATAGAGCAAAGAATGAGACAGAAAGCTCCTCACAATATACAAAGAAGCTGGCTAAATGCCAAATTGGTAAAGAAATTGTTTTGAAATCATATGCCATGATTTTTACGACTGAACTCAAAAAATGAATAAGCCGACGCTCACAGCAACCCAGGGACTTTATTACTGCTCACCACGCTCTTCTCCACAACTTCAGATTTCTCTCCTGCCCACATGAACCAACTGTGATTCTACATAAACAGAGACCAAGGGCCATAAAACAGAAGATTCCTTTTCTTTAAAGGACCTGGATGCATTTTTGGAAAATGATGTTGGAAATAAAATGACTATTTACTACCTATGACTGTTCAAATTTCAACAAATCCTCTTGGTGAAAACTCTTATAGTGGACTGAGCTCTATTCTCCAAACATTCCTATGCCAGAGCCCCAAGTCCTAGGTCTCCGAATGTCATTACTTGTACAGACTGAGTCTTTCACCAGATGAAACATTAAAATCAACCATTAGGGTATGCCCTGATCCAACATAGCTCAAGACTGAGACAGAAAACAAATGAAAGAAAATGTACGTTATTATAAAGAGAAAAGGTTCTGCAAGCCAAACAGGGTGGTCTCAGGAGAAACTAACTCTGCAGGCATCTCGATTTCAGACTTCCAGCCTTCAGAAATGTGGAAAAATTAATTTTTGTTGTTCAACCTGCCCAGTTATACCCTTAGTTACAAAAGTCCTATCAAACCAATACAACAATTAACTTCTTAAATTCATGGCCACAGGCATTTTATATATATATATATATATATATATATATATATATATATATATATATATATATATATATATATTTAAAAATATTTATGATATATATGTATATATATAAAACTAAATTTCCATTAATATGACCTGCAACTAAATGTCACAAATGAAGCTCATATGCTTTGTTTTATGGTTGTATATGTGTCTTCATAAGTCTAGCCACATTTTTCACAACTTGAAAGTCATAACTGAACTTTGCAAGGACATTTAGGAACTCTAGGCAGAGCCATGAGATTAAAAAGACCCAAGACTGGAGCTATGAGTTTTATTAAATATTTTATTAATTTATTTGAGAGAGAGAGAGAGAGAGAGAGAGAGAGAGAGAGAGAGAGAGAGAGAATGGGAGCACAAGGGCTTTCCACCACTGAAAACAAACTCTAGATGCATGTGCCACTTGGTTCATCAGGCTTTATGTGGCTACTGGGGAATTGAACCTGGGCCTTCAGGCTTTGCAAGCAAGCACCCTTAACCACAGAGCCATCTCGTCAGCCCCCAAGTATTTTTTTAAGTAGATGAAATCAAAATAAGCTGCCTAAAATCACCTTTACGTTGCATCCTTATTCCTAAATTCCACACAAAACTAATGGAACAGATTGTTCTGGATACCTGTATGCACCCTTCTGCCTCAATTCACTCGGACAGTAAGTTTCTCTAGAGAAAAGACTGTGGATTTAGCATATCGAAGGGACATGTCTTTGATAAGTTGATGGATGAGTAAATAAATGACTACAGAAATGAAAATAAACCAGAGATTTGGGGCGCCTGAGGACGTTCTGAGCAGGCGGGGGAATTATTTAAGAGCAGCTCTCAGTGGGCAAAGAACACATATTATTCAGCCCATGGAGGCATTACTCAGTGTCATTGCAACTTAACCCAAAGATCAGACCTAGTTTTATCCAACCATTGTTATTTGGTTACAACAGATTTAACAACCAATCTCAGGTAATGCTCAATCAATGAACTTCAGTCTGTCCTTCCAGAGGGGAAAATATATTGATCCCAGCAATAAGAATCCAGATAAGAATACCTGTATTTGGAAGGTACATATATTGTGACCCAACTCATGACACTTGTATGTTCCTGATATGTTTCTGATCAGATCATCTTAACTCACTTTCAAAATATACTTCTTAGCTCCAATATGTAACTTGAACACTAATGAAAGCTGATCTATAAAACCAATTTTTATAAATTGAGCCAGAAATACTAAATATGACTAATGAAACAAACCCCTTCAGGATCATTCTCCTCTGAGTCGGGAGGCCTGTGAGTCCCCCGGTCTGCTGTCAGTGGGAGGCACATGGATCCAGCAGTTTCATCAAGATGTTTTCTGGAGCCCTTGCCATGCCTGCGATTTTAATGGGAGCTGAGCATTCATCATTTTAATTACATATTCACAGCCCCTTAGCCATCTATGTGGCAATTAAATGACTCAAAAGGTTGACTACTCATTTATTTGAACAGGGGGAAAGTTATGGGGAGGGAAGGGGTGAAGAGAGGGTGTGGGGTTGACAAAAGGATGTAAAAGGAACGGAGATTAATTGGATTTGTGCTTCACACCGACCACAGTGTTAGGCACTTAATATTTCTCATGTCAGACATTCTCATAACAGCCTTTGGGGACAGATGTAATCATCTCATCTTACAGATAAGTTACCTGAAAAAGCAAAGGTGGACTAAATTAGTTTAGTGAATTTAAGCAGAATCATTTAATTATTTCATGATTCCATAACTCAGTGACGAATTCCACTGGTAGATTCTCACAGTATCTGCTGGGTTTCTTCAAACATCTGCTGAGCTTGTCAGATACTACAGGGGTCATGAAGAGCCAGACCAGCACCGTATTATCCAGGGACTATGAGAAACTTCCAGTATCTGAGACCAAAGATCTAGAGATTCATAGAGTACCTGTTAAATAAAGAGAATCATTTTGAAGAATTTCGATATGTCAGTGGCCTGTCAGTGGGCTGGCTCTTGCTTGGCCCAATGCTACCTGGGGACACCTATCTTTCATGAGGTCTCTTACATGTATGTTGTGAGAGGTCAGAGTCTCTCTCTCTCTCTCTCTCTCTCTCTCTCTCTCTCTCTCTCTCTCTCTCTCTCTTGCTTAAAACGATTACAAGCCCATGTTGACAGTCTTTGATGGAGGAAGTAGGCAGGCAGCACCTATTAAGGAGATGAGATACAAAAATCACACAGATAATAGGAGAATAAAGAAATAGAAACACATTGAACATTTTCACAGATATCAAATGATTTTCCCAAGTTCACCCAGCTTGTAATCCTTCAGACAGATTTTGAAATGAAGCCTTGAGTTTTAGCATTACCCACTCTTCTCCCTTGTCATCATTCTCCCTTAAGACAAGAAATAATTATGATTGTGGAGGAAATGTCAGGTTCTCACTACAACCTTCTATTCTAGGAGTCACTTCTAAATAAACAAGCTCTTCACCTACTGAACGGTCACCATAAGTTGAACTATATGGCTATGTGAATGCCAGAGTATATTTCACAAGCCTAGAGCTAAGCAATGGATTTTGAATCATTATATCTAAAAAATACTTCATAGAGAACTACACGGCATTGAGCAGTGGAAAATTGGATTCAAACAAAGATGCATGAGTTTCATTGCATAACAGCAGTAAAAGCCTTGTGTGGAGCTCCTGTTAGGAAACACCACTGGGTCCTCACAGTGGCTACATATTGAAATGCTGCCTATACACGCAAAAGAGTCATTAGGACTTTGAAGCTTCTTCCTCTCTGCCTCACCTCTCTCTCCCATGCCAACTCTTAACTGCTATGTTCCATCATCAATGCTTATTCACAATCTCTAAATCCTCTCACATTCCTCCATTGGCTTCCTTCAAAGTCCATTTGTCCAAA
Organism: Zapus hudsonius; assembly: GCA_004024765.1. Classification (NCBI taxonomy): domain Eukaryota; kingdom Metazoa; phylum Chordata; class Mammalia; order Rodentia; family Dipodidae; genus Zapus; species Zapus hudsonius. Next base: position 7,115 of record PVHP010035791.1, read on the forward strand.
ATGAATTGTACTCACTTCAGAATACAATTGCTTCTTTGAGAAAAAAAAATACTTTTCAGATCAACAGTTGCCAACCTAAGAAAAATAAATTTGGTCTGGAGAAATGGCTCAGTGATTAAGTACACTGCATAACTATGAGGACCTTCAATGGCCTGAGGCTATTCAAGTTCAAGTCTCCCAACACCAAAGTGAACAGCAGGGTGTGGCCACAGGCATCCCTAACTCCAGTCCTGTGGGGAACAGAGATGGGAGAATCACTGAAGTACATGAAAAACATTGTTTCAGAATCAATGAGAGACTGTCTCAAAGAAAAACAGGCAGGTGAGTGATAGAGGGGGCACCCACTTTGTCCTCTGGTCTTCTACAGAAATCCACTGGGCACTTCTTTAGCACATGCACCACACATTGGTGAACACAGAGAGAGAGAGAGAAAAAAATAAGTAAATAAATGAATAAATAAATTTGGATTCCCATACTAAAAATTACAGAGCAAATTTTAATTTTAAAATTAAAGAGTCAAGTTTAATAATCCATCAATATTCTCATAGATTGAGGTATGAATAAAAGAAGTGTCTTCCTAATTACTCTGTATTAAGGTTACATAAAGACAATATGGAAGTAAAGCATCAACTATTGGTTATTGACTAAGTTCCCCCAAACATTATCCTCTCTCACACCTCTGTAAAGTTTTCTCTTATCACTGTATAGTTTCAGACTGGTCTTTTTACAGCTTGATTGAGTCAGCTGTGGAATTTTTCTGTTTTACTTTTTAATGAAATATTGTATTCTTGACTTCTAAAATTTCTGTTTGGGTTCTTTTTTGTTTTCTATCTCTTTTGGACTTGTAATTTTGTTCATACATTGTTTTCTTGATTTCATTAAATTGACTATGTTTTGTCATTGCATATTGACATTCTTCAAAATGATTCTTTTTATTTATCAGAGTGATGGTTAGGTTTTGTTACCAGCTTGATCTTTTTAATTGTCTTGGGTGAGTCTCTGAGAATGTTTACAGGAAAGCAGTCTCTCAGTAGCTGGCAGGGTATAAGAAAGCTCAGGAAATTAACATTCCTTCCTGTGTGGGCAGTGTAGGAAAGAAATTCCAGAGACTCAGGAAGCCATTGAGTCTTGGATAGGGTTCCAAGACCTACCCTAAGGCTATATAAAGGGGAAGGAGAATTCTCTCCTACCCCCCTCTGCCTGTTTGCTGTTCTGTGGGTGTGGTATTGGTGATGGGTTTCTCTCTCTGCTTCAACCTATGAAAAGGACAGATACTGGAAGTTTCAGATACTGGAAGTTTATCACAGTCCCTGGATGATATGGTGCTGGTCTGGCACTTCATGACCCCTGTAGTGTCTGAGAAATGCTTATGCATTGGAGGCAGTGAATACTTACTCCAGGCTTTATGCTGTGGCTTTAGCCAGGAGAGATCTTCCCTGGTTTAGGGGCACTGGAATGTGATAGCACCATGTCTACTAGAGGAGGGCCCAAATATGGGATGAAGGAGGACTACAGGTCCAGGCAGTAAGTATCTCATTGGTTCAAGCAGCCAGAGTTGTAACATCAGCAACCCTGTGGGCCTTGGTGTCAAGAGCTCTGGAAAGCCTGAAGGCTGTCTATATCCTGAGCAGTAACTTTAAGTCTAGCATTAAAAAAATCAAAGACAGCAGAGGTGAGGTAGTGGTTGGAGTCAGTGCTATATGTGTGCCCAGCTGCAGAGAGAGATGAGCTACAGCCATGAGTGAGATCATGGGGGTCAGTGGCACTCATGCACATGGCGACAGGAATCAGGGTGGGAGGCATGCCTGATTGTAGTTGTAGGCAGGGCAAACCTAGCCACTTGGCTAAGAAAGACGGTAAAGGAGAAATTGAAGATAGTGCTCCTGGTGGAATATAAGATTTCTTACAGTTCTCAGAAAATAATAGCAAACTGCTGAGAAAGATGCTTCTTTTGAAGAATTCCAAGGTGAAACTAAGTGCATAGATGAAGGTGAGAGTTGGAAATACCAACAGCTAACTTTCTCTGATGCCCTGACAAGTGCTAATTGCCACAGTCAATGCATTACTATTAAGGCATCTAATACTCAAATGAACTCTAAATGGTGGAAGCAATATTACCCCCAGTCTAGTTTTCAATCCCCAGCTCTATGGACTCTTAGAAGAAGAAATATTGAGCACAGTTGTATTCTCATTATGTAAAAAGAATTTGTTATTAGTATACAACTAAACGTGATTAAGCATATATATGTGCACATTTTGCTTTAAATGAATTCTCAGAAAGTTATGACACATATATAAAGAGAAATGGTTGTGGTCAGATAGAAGAGGATCAGGTGGTCCTATCCCTCTGGATAAGTAGAGTGTTCACTCCACCTGCAAAATGGAACAGCAGCATGTTCCATGATTGTTTCTGTCTCTCAAAGCACACGAGTGTCCTTTGATCACCAGGTTAAACTTCCAAGTCAACAGGCAGGCACTTAGGGGACTGACCTTGAACTTAATGAAAATTTGCTATCAAAACCCACTCAAAATATAACCAAAATGAGTGAAGATACCATAACCATAGGAACAACATCTTGGGGGTTTATTATGTGTCAGGTGCTTTGAATTCACTAACTATAATTCTTATGCAGCAGTGTAATATTAAATATTGATACTATATATGGTTATGGATAATTTTTGTCTTAACTCATATTACTCATGTTCCCCCATACATCTCAAACAGCAGTAACAATTGCTCATATGTATTCCCTACATTAGTTAGGGTTATCTAGAGGAACAAAACTGATAGAATGAATTAGTAATTTAAAAGGGATTTATTGGATTAGGTTATAGCAGTCCAACAACAGCTGTCTGCAGGTCTGAGCTTCAAGGAACTAGGTAGCTGCTCAGTCCAGCAGGCTGGATGCTTTAGCAGTGTCAATCTGACACTGAAGGCCAGGTGGGTTCCTAGAGAGCCATTGGAAGGCAGATGAAATGTTCCAGTGCCACAGAAGGAGAGTAAAAACTGTACAGATGCAAGAGACCCTAAGAGGTCCAGAAGAGAGAACCTACGAGGTCCAGAATGGTAACCAGCCCCCAGAAGGTAGTTAGTGCAGAGCTGGAAGGCCCTGCATAAGCTGCCAAGGGAAAGTGGTCAACAACAGCAAGAATAAACAGAGACCACTGTCATGAAACGCAGTCGGCCACCATGAGTAGGCTGAACACACTGCCTACTGGGAAAGAACAGAGAACCATGAAAGGAGCACTTGTGCAATGGAGGCGCCAAAGCCTGGGGGAGGCAATCAGCAGCTGACAATTCGGCCAAGAAATCCACTCAGTGAAGGGAAGTCCCTGACTGGAACTGGGATTTCAGGGTAAATTACAAAGGGAACCAATATCTTAGGACTCCAAAGAGAAACTTACTTTATAAGTGATTTACAAAAGGCTATCAACAATAGAAACTAGCTAACTCAGGAAAGTGTACCTCAATTAACCTATACTGATCTAACTCTCCAATGGAGATTCTGTTTGTATTTTTCAGAAGGCACCGAGAGAGCTGTGGCTCTTCCAACCCTACCACTGAGCCACAGGTCCATAGCTGTCTTCCTGGCAAGAGATGCGCCACCCCAGACATACTGTGGAGGATCCATATGGAACCCCATAGGCAGTGATGGGATAAGCAAGAGACCTATAACCACAGCAAATCGATCAACCCAGGATGAACCAGCGAAACAGACACCAACGATTTTAAACACAAACTCAAACAGAAGCACAGAGGCCCCTAAGGCCTCAACTACAAAGCAGCTTTAACTCTCACCCACCATGACTCAGGGAACTGAGTGGAAGAGGGGACAGAAAGATTGTAAGACACATGGTGGGGGAGAATATCCAGAGACATTGCCCCCTCAGTAACAACATGCAAAGGGGGGGTGGAACCTGGTTGACTCCAAGGCTTTTCACAACCCCCTACCCTATGGACTGATCCAGACTGCCCACGGAGGAGGATATCCAACTAACCGGGGACAGGGAAGAGGGAAATAGGTGAACTAGAGACATCAACACATTATTCCCTTATTAAGTGTATCTAATTATGGATAATAAAAAATAAATAAAAAAAACTGTACAGATGCACGTAAGAGAGAACATTAAGGGTAGCCAAGAAACTGGCTCTCACCAGCAAGTAGCACTGGCAGCCAGGAGAAAAGGGACCTGTGTTCTCTAAGAGCTTCTTATCAGTAGACCACCACCACCAGGGCCACTCTTCTGGAGGTAGGACTTCCTGCCTCAGGTAATCCCTCCTGACAACAATCTCACAGACAGACCCAAGCAAGACAAGAGTCTCTTGATTTCCAGTCTGATCAAGTTAACAACAGAACTTCATCATCAGAAGCCCACTCCTCATCAACTCGGTTTATGATTTATATATATATATATATATATATATATATATATATATATATATATATATATATATATATATATATGTGTATATCAAACTCACAGCCTTCAAGAACTTCTGCAAACTTTTGTGAACAGAGCCAAAATCAATGACAGCTATGGTGTTCATCAGCAAACGCTGCATGTTTGAGAAAAAATGCTCTTTCCTTCCTTCTTTCCTCCCTGCTATCCCCTCAGGAAGTGGAGCTAAGCTATAATATCTCAAGGTCCAACCCCACTGACCCAATTCCTCCTTCTAAAGAGTCCACAAACTTACTCAACAACATCACTAACTAGGGACCTAGTGTTCAAACACTTGAGCCTATCGGGGACATTTCATATGCAAACCACAACAACTATTAACCATAAGTTATTGAAAGGGAAACAAACCACAGAATACTAGAAAAGCTTCCCCCAACCCCTGAGGTCATATTCCTAGAATTGAGATCAGACTGTAGTGAGCAAACAGTGGAGCTCCCATTCTCCATCTCCTTCTTCAACACTCCAAAATTTATGACAGCTGGAGAATGCCGACATGATAATCACTGCAATTGATCATCAGATAAGGCTCAAGATTTCTCAAGTACAAAAGATAATTGACTAATAAACAAAATATAGAGTATGCGTATAATTGGAAATTATGCAAACTTAAGAGGGGAGGAAAGGTTGACAAATGATGAATTTTGAAGGCATTATACTAAATGAAATTAACCAGATAGAATATAACAATACTTAAATATTCCTAAAGCACTGGAATTCAAAGAGAGAGAAAGCAGAACAGTGGTTTCCAGGTGGTTGTGGGGACAGAAAGTAGGAAGTGTTGTTCAATGGATATAGTGTAGTTTTGCAAAACAAAAAGACATTTGGAGATTGGTTTTGCAACAATGTACTGAAGACTAGTAAACAGTAGTGCACTAAAAAGTAATGTAATGGTGGGGCTGTGGGGTGAAAGTGAGTAAAAAGTATTTGCTGGGCAAACATGAGACTCTGAGCTTGGAATCCTCGTAACCCATGTAGAGCTGAGCATGGTAACAGACCTTTGGAATCCTGGCACAGCTAATGTGAGATGGAGGCAGAGACAGGAGGATCTCTAGAGCTCAGGGGCCACCTAGCCTGGTGAACACAGTGACAATCAGCTCACACAAAGTGGAAAGTGAGGAGGACTGATACCAGATGTTGTCTGACCTCAGCGTGCACACCTGCACACACACACACACACACACACACACACACACACACACACACTTTTTAAACAACAGTAAATTTATTATTTGATATATTTTGACAAAAAATTCAAAATATTTTCTAGAATCCAAACGACCTGACTTTTCCTGGGTACACTCTGAGCGTTCTAGAGAAACCCTATCTGAGAGAGCAGTGAGAGCAGCAGTAACTGAGCAAGCTGTCAAGAAAATGGGCTTGAGGATCACCTGACAGAAGGAAAATCTGAGGACCCCGGAGACCCTGGAAGGACAATAACACAGCAAAGAGTACCTCAAAGTTACCATAACGGGTGAATAGACTCTGAAGTTACAAGTCATAGGACATCCAAAGGCTTTACAGCCAGAGGCAGACTTATCAATAGATAACGTATGTCATGGTTTGATCCAGGTTGGACTAGACAAACAAATGAATGTGTTCTGAGTGATCGATCCTCAGCTGATGGCAGTTTGGGTTTTACAACCTCGATGGAGCTGTGTTGTTGGGGGCAGGTTTATGCTTCCCCTTGCCAGTGTTTGACATACCTTCCTGCCATTGTTTGCAGTGCTGTGACGAAGGTGATGTCCACCCCTCTGCTCATGCCATCACTTTCCCTGCCAGGATGGAGTCTCCCCTTGAGTCCACAAGCCTAATAAACCCATTCCTCCACAAGCCACTTTTGCTTGGGTTCTTTCTTTGCAGCAACAGAGAAAGTTGACTGCAACAATGTATGAGACCAGGCAGAGCAAGTGTCATTGCTCAGCAGATGGCAGCAAAGCCAGAAACCAGCAGTACCGCCAACCAGACTACCCCCTCCCATCAGCAGACTTCATGTCTTACCAGTTTCTCCCAAGCATGGATCACCCAGGGAGACAAAGGAAGCAAAACTCTAGTGATCTGAGTAGCTATCCAAACTGGATGCCTTTACATAACCAGCGCCTGAGGGATTGAATATGGGTAACGCTGGTTCTGTTTCTCTTATGAACAGGAACGCACATTCTAAAGATACATTTTCTCATAATGAAATAAAGAACAAGATGTGCTTTGCATATCCAATATTAGAACAGTTTAATGTTATGCCTACTCTATTCACAACATGCCTCAAAGGCAAATAATGTTATTTTCACTACAGATGAGAACAAGTTTACACAAAATTAAATAACTTGCTCAGCTTGGTCTTTCTGTTAGCTGAGATTCCCACTCAGGTGTTCCTCGTTCATCTGATATTCATGTCAAGGTTCTCAACATGTAATCAGCGCATCAAGTCACCTTCTCAGATAGGCACATATCCTCTTATATGTCCATCCTCACCACTGAGTATTTTTCTTGGTTTCTTCCTCAGTTCTAGTCACATCTGTCTTCTCATTCTACCTACTGTGCTACTGTAGTCACTCAGAGTCTGGACCTGAGCCTGAAGTCTTCTCTACACTCCCAACTATGGCTGAGATTCCCACAGTCCATTTTCACTCATGTAAATCCAACTCCCTAGGTCAGTGGCCATGAACATCTGGAGTCTTCAGATTTCCATAGTTCTCAGTTCCTGAGAATATTCTCCTCAGACAAGCAGCAACACACTGATGGCCAGAATTCCTGGCTCTGTGTTCTAGCAAGAAAACAATACAGTGTTAGTCGTTCCAGAAGCTGACCTTCTCCATGGGCATCCCTGGAAGGGCCACTTGGATCTTAGTGTTAATTTATGTGTGAACAAATTTTTCTTCTTTCTTCTATTGTTATCCTGACTCAAGATCACTATAACTTTATATCTCATATTACACACACACACACACACACACACACAGGCACACACACACACAAATGAAGATACTGTTGATTATGTAGACAGATTAAAATTTCTGTTATAAGAGAATGCTAACCTATTTAATTCTCCTGCATACACAGTAATGTTTATAGTTTTCCATGTTTCTTATATTTATATAAATGTTAAATGTTTTTCTGTAAGGGATTACTCCTTAGGATTGGTTTGAGGACACATTTTTGGAGGTGGTGTGATAATGTGCACCACGCTTACAAATGACAGAGATTTTGAAGTTTCTACACTGAGGTCTTCAACTATCTGCATTGGAAACAAAGGATGGACTCGTCTGGCTGCTTTCTGACAACAACCATTGTTGCTGCCTCCTCTAAAAGCCTTCCTCATCCCTCAAGAAGCAACTTCTGGATTTTCTTTCAGGACCATCACGACCCACAAAATCAATCAACCTGACTTGGATATGATTAGCTTCCTGTAAACCAACCCAGCTTATCAACATATTTCATCTTGCTGAACATAGCAAATGTATCTGGGGGCTGATCCATCAACACAGCCAGACTCTCCTAACTTTTTTATGGCAATGTTAGGAAAAAGAAGCTCTTTGAATCAGGGTTGCCACATTTACAACCTGAAGCCATGGAAGTCACCTTATGGAAAATGTCAACTTGAAATGAATCCCAACCAGGAAAGGAGAACCAAAGTCAGTGTCCTCTAGTCTTGTAGTCAGCATTCTAGTTGCTGTGCAGAAAGAACCCAAGCAAAAACAGCTTGTGGAGGAATGGGTTTATTTGGCTTAAGGACTCAAGGGGAGACTCCATCCTAGCAGGGAAAATGATGGCATGAGTAGAAGGGTGGACATCACCTTTGTCACAGCACTGCAAACAGTGGCAGGAAGGTGTGCCAAACACTGGCAAGGGAATGCTGGTTTATAACCCCATAAGCCCGCCCCCAACAACACAGCTCCAGTGAGGTTATAAAACTCAAACTGTAGCCGGGCATGGTGGCGCATGCCTTTAATCCCAGCACTCAGGATGTAGAGGTAGGAGGATTGCCATGAGTTCACCACCCTGAGACTGAATTCCCAATCAGCCTGGACTAGAGCGAGACCCTATCTTGAAAAACCAATAAATAAATAAAAATAAATAAATAAAACCCAAACTGCCATCAGCTGAGGATCTATCAATCAGAACACATTCATTTATGTGTGGGGGACACCTGGATCAAGCCATGACATATAGGAAACTTTTTTTAAAACATAAGTATTTTATTTACTTAATTGAGAGAGAGAAAAAAGATAGAGAGAGGGAGAGGCAGACAAAGAGAGAATGTGCATGCCAGGGTCCCCAGCCACCACAAATGAACTCCAGATACATGCACCACTTTGTGCATCTGGCTTTATGTGGTCACTGGAGAATCAAACCTTTTAAAACACTGATCTAGATGAAAACAAGCTATGGATTGGGTCTCTGATTGCATCATGCAATGTTTCTAACTCTAGCCATTATTAGTCAGTTGATAATTACTTGTGAGCCAAACAGTACTAAGCTCCCTGTGACAAACAGCACAGGTAAGGTCTTTATAAAGTTACCTCATACTAATTAAGATGTTAATTTACTTTCATGTCTGGCCTTATATCCTCCATCCTAATCTAAAGACACAATCTCAGTATTATTCAGAAGAAAATCATTTTCCCTTACAACTGAATAACTCCACCACCATCAACACTTCGGGTTTATGCTTCTATTACATTAATTTATTGAGGCCTCACAATTTTCAAAATTGCTTCAAATTAAGATCTATTTTGTGAGTCTTGTGAATCATAATTAATCTTTGCAAAGCACCTTGAGATTCTTGGGTGAGAGACCAGATAGGAGACAAAGCAGCATTATTAAATAATTTAACCATTATTATTCTTTCAAGGAAAAATACAGGAATGAAAATCTTCAGGGAACATAGTAATTACAGAGACAATAATAGAGAACTGATTAGAGGGAAAAAAATCCTGCTTGTCTATGAAAATAACAGAATCTTCCAGGAGCTCTCAGTGGATGCTCAGTTTGTGTTTAATATCTTTTTATTCCTCACAGGCCCACTGTCTCCCCCCACCACCACTCAGGGCAAACACACATATACACATCCCTCAAACCCCCAAGGAAGAGCCTTTGTGCACATTCTGAAAAGGATCTGAGGAAAAGCATGGAATAATCCCCATACTGTTATGGAGATGTCATTTTAACACTTCTACAAGGAGCTGCCTGAGAGAGACAAGCATTGCTAAAAAGGAATAAACAATCAGAAAATCTCAGAAGTATCTGATCTGACCACTCATCAGAAAGTAGGAAACAAGAAAGCTAGAATCTAGAAAAAAAATAAATAAATAAGAAGTCAGTAACTCTATACAAATTGCTTACTTGCTATCCTAAGATTTAGAACACAATTTGTTGTGGTTTAGTAGGTAGGTAAATTGTGATTGTCCCAAAGAGAAGTTTAGGGGACGCTTGGTAGCAGTATCTTCTTGAGCCTCCAACTCAGGATTAATTCTATGGCGCCACATTGCTTCATATAAAGGTCAGACAGAGAAACACTCAAGTGATAATGATGAAAGAACAGGTCATCTCTCAAGGATTAATGACTGAAGGTAAGGAATTGATGGTCTTTGGCTCTACTTTCAGCCATTAACCCCAGCTGGCCATTAATCCTCAGGAAATGCCCTGTGCTAGGAATGTGATTGCTGTTATAAACTGCAAATGAAGGAAACCTCACATGCTCAAGCATCAGTTTAAAAAAAATCTGCTTAATGAATAATGCACTTAGAAAAATATTTTTAAGATAGCTCAAGAAATAGGTGATCTCCATGTGATTCAGCCAACTTTCATCCATGGGTTCCTTTTAGTTAGGTTAGGACTAAAACTATACATGGTGCCAAAGCCAGACTCTGAACCTGACTGGTTGGCACGTGAGTGCCATGATTGATATTCCCTTATTGTCAGTGTTCTTGATTAGAGCGATATAATTACAGGGTTTATTGCTTATGTCAGTGAAATCACAGAGAGAAGATTAGCAGCTACGCACAGGGCTTTGCAGACATTTCCAAAGGTCTGTCTGCCCACTGACGAGTTGATAGAGTTGGTATTTTGCTCTCCACCAAATCATTTGTAAAAGGGAGCTGGACTGTTTCACATTCCTTTCTGAGTGACATTTCCAGAACTGTCATCCTTATGCCTGAGGTGATAATTCCCCAAATTGGGTTCTGCATGCTGAAAATATATATATATATATTCAAAAGCTAATTCTTAGAGGCTGCTTGAAATGCCATCTCTGCGGGGACTTGTCTTAAAGCAGTCCTTCCAGAGTGACATGAAAGGATTAAGAGGTAAATAAAGGACTTGGGCATGGTCCAAAGGCAATTCATTCAAAGAGTAGGAAAAACAAGATGTCAAAGTAACACCGCATTGGGGTTAACAGTAAGGAGTAAAATTCATTGAGACGTAATAAGAACAGCATTAAGCAATAGGAGGAAATATCCTGGGCTGAAACACAAGAAGTTAGCTGGAATTTTTGAAATGACTCAAGTTATTTCATTCCCTAATGGATACCATTAAGGGATCTTAGCTAAGTGCTAATTTTCATGTAATTCACTTCAATTCGATAAAATAAGCCAGTGGAAACCTATCAGATGAAGAATTGCAGTGAACCTAGGTGTGGAGGGAGGCTTAGGTAGTCTAAATCCCATCACAGATTTTCCTCTCTAAATTGCTATAGCAAGATGAGAGGCAGGCATTTTTACCTGGATTTTAACTATGAAACTAACTCAGTGATTCTGTCAAGACGCCATAAAAAATGAAAGTTCCATTAACTGAATCTAGCCCTCTGACTCAAAGTCCACAACCTTTTAACTGAGTTCCTTTCGAAATAGCATGGACAGAGCTGGAGAGAC
>PVHP010035792.1:0-18321 GCA_004024765.1 Zapus hudsonius
TTATCTGTCTAGGATAACTGGTACTTTAGCCTACTTTTAATTAGATAAAGGGAGGAATCATGAAAATGGAATTTTAGTTGTAATTCCACAGGGCTTACCAAGGCAGGGGCACTTTGCACAGAAAGATTAACTCATAAAGAGGAAAAAAGGGATGCTATTATTTTAAGAGCACTAAATGGGGTTGTATTTGGCTTTTGGACAGTCTCACATATATGGCATTGATTTTTTATTTTGGGTTTTTAAGTGTGTGTGTGTGTGTGTGTGTGTGTGTGTGTGTGTGTGTGTGTGTGTGTGTGTGTAAGTGCAGGTGTGTGATTGCCACAGCACACGTGTGGAGGTCAGAGGACAGCTTTGAGGTCAGTCTTCCCCTGTTCAGCTCATTTGAGGCAGTTTCTCACTCTGGACTCTCTGCTGTTGCAAGAAATTCTGTTTCTGCCTCCCATCTGCTCAGGGTTGCCATAGCTTGTGGCTTTTTATGTCAGGGCTGAGAATTGAACTCAAGTAGTCCAGCCTCTCCGCCCTGAGCCATTTCACCAGCCCTCTGCCCTGGTTTGTTTTTTATTTACTATCTGGACTTAAACCACGGGGTTCAGTGCTGAAGCTCTGGAGGAGAGTGGCTTATCTAATCTACATGAAGTCCTGGGTTTGGGATCACCAACACCTCAAAATGCCTTTTTTCTCTTTTGAATTTTGAGGTCCCATGTCATCACACAATGTGTAAAGATGAATTCTGGGTAATCAGCATTTGTCTGCTCAGTCGCTATCATGTCTGAGGGAGCTTCAATCTCTTCTCTATGATGCACAAAGACATGATTAGTGTCATGGACTCTCCTGTGCTATATGACATTCAAAGAGTGTTCTGGAAACCACCCTGAACACTCTCACTACCCTCTCCCAAAACAATGATGTTAACTGTCTACAGAGCATGCGTCAGCACAGGGTCTCAGCAGCTCAGATAACTGCTTGCATTTTGAATTCATAAACACAGGGGATGGGGATGGTCCATCAGATGCCACTGTTTCATAAAGGATTGTGGTATTTAAACTCAGAATAGCTGAAGTTGAAGACTAGATTTTTATCAAAGAAATAATTGCTTATGTGGATTTTTATTGTTTGGGTATTGATAATTTAAACATCACGCTATTCTCCTACCTGTGCATTCTCGTGGAGACTGTCTTGGTATAATTTGCTTGGAGAAGGGGGATGGATGGGGGGGTTGAGCTTCAAGAAGCGAGTCTTCAGGATCATTTGAAATTTTTAAAAAATTCTTGTTTTTTTTTAAAAAAATAATAAATTAAGAAAATCTTACCTATTCAAAACAATAGACTTTAAAAAATAAGAAAGGTTTGTTTCCATTACGTAGCAGTCTAAATATCAGAAAAATCTTTATAATAACAAAATACCTATATCTCATTGGCATAATTTTTAAAGCATTTTCTAAAGGTGGGTGAGTTGTAAGAAACTAAGAGGAAGCCTCAGGGGCCACAGCAGGTCCTAGGCACTGGCTCCCTGGTGACACCACTTGTAGTTTTATTGGCCATACCAAAGAGCTCCATCCTCAGGGAATGATGACTCAGAACAAAATATGAAGTTACAGGAGGGAAAGAATCCCTGACAAAGAAGAATAAATATGGCTGGAATCTGAGGAATTTACCCTAAGAATTTGCCTTCCTAAACTAGCACTCCCAAAGTTCTGGAAATTGCCTAGATCATAGCACAGAGCAGAATAGAAAAATTATTAATACACATGGAGATTAAAGTAGAAAGTTTATCAAATATCTCTTTGGAGTTCCTTGAGAGAATGATAGACCCAGTAGAGAGAGATGAAGAAATGCTCCCTTGGAATTTTCCAAAAGAAATAAAATCCATAAATTCTAATATTTTGGATGCATAAGAAAGAAAAATTGGAAACGTTCATAGGAATAGAAAGACTATTGCATAAGAGAGATGGCAATTAGATTGACCAATGGCTGCTCTGTGATACAGAGAGACACTGGAATAGCGTCCTTGAGGTGTTAGAGAAAAAAAGAAAAGCCAGTTTGAAATTAGACGCAAAGACAATCCCATAACAGAATTAGGAGGAAAATGAAAACATTCTAGGCAAACAGAAATGGAGTTTGTTATTACCAACAAACCCTTACAAAACCAGTTTCTAAACTTGGGATGTTTTCCCAAGGAATGAGGAAAACATCCCCAAAAGAGAAGTACACAAAGCAAGAAGGAATGTGAGAAAAGGTAAATAAAGAGAGAGCACACAAAACAGTAACATGTATTTTTCTATTTTGAGGAGTGTTTTTAAAAGATAGTGTTAAAATACCGGGCAGTAACAGTAACAGCACATGTTAGCTGAAGAATATTTAAAACAAGGATTTTTGTGATGCCCCGAGAAGGTGCAAACTGCTGATCCACTCTGCAATGACTTGAATGTGTTCCCTGAGCATTCAATGGGTTGGAAATCTAATCCCCAAATCAATGTGGTTGTTTTTCTTTTTCTGCTTTTGAGACAGAGTCTTTTGGAGCCCAGACTGACCTCACACGTGTATAGAGCCAAGGCTGGTCTTGAACTCCTGATCCTCCATTATCTAGAGTTGGGATTACACGCATGCCACACCACACCTGCTCCCCTCGTGTTGATGTATTTGAAGGCAGGGCCTTTGGAAGGCACCTGAGATTAAATGTGGTTATTGGGATTGGGCCATGATGGCATTATGATAGCATTAGAGCCTTCAAAAAGGAGACCCAAGCTAGCATGCTTGCTCTGTGTAGCCACTCTGTCATAAGGCCACAAAAAGGCATCGGAGCTAGAGAGATGGCTCAGTGGTTAAAGCGATTGCCTACAAAGCCTAGTCTCCAATGTCTTGTTACAGCAACAACAAAGGAACTGAGACAGATGACACACAGAGAAGGAATAAAATGACAGCCCACCTGGTAGAGAGGTGTATTTTATCATTACTGTTGTTTAGTAGTAATTGTGCACAGCAAGAATAAAGTGTAGACAGGCTCTTCTGCAGTTGTACCACTTTTTTTCTAATTTCTTATTGTTAATAATTAGATACATCGTATGAGCAAATCTTGTGATGGTACCTAAATTTCCCTCCTCTCTGTCCCCAACCCACTGGGGTCCCTCCTCGGTGGGCATACTGGATCAGTCCATGGGGTGGGGGGTTATGAATTGTACAAGAGGTAGCCAGATTTTTTTTCACCCTTCGTGTATTGTTGCTGAGGGGGGCAGTGTCTCTGGATATTCTTCACCACCATGGCTCTTACATTCTTTCCGCCCCCTTATCCGCTCAGTTCCCTGAGTCATTGTGGTTGAGTTTTAAGTCTGCTTTATTATTGAGATTATTAAGTGTCCCTGGACTTCTGCTTGGGTTGTGTTGGATACCGTTGGTGTCTGTCTCCATTGACTTTTATGGGTTATCTGGCTTGCTGTGGTGATAGGTCTCTTGTTTATCTCACCACTTTCTCATAGGCTTTGTTTGGTCCCTGTATGACAGGACAGGGGTGGTTCATCTCCTGCCAGGATGTCACTTTTTAAAAGACTTCATAGATACTTTTCCCATCACTGCCTGTACCCCAGGAAGATTGGTCCCAGCATCTCACCATCCTTGATACACTACTGAATTTTGTATTTAAGATGTGAACATTTTACATGCAACTACTAACAAAGTAAAAATATGCTATATAACTTCTATGCAGAATAAATAAGACATGTGATATGGAAAAATATTAACCAAGGATTTATTCAAGAAAGGAAGGTTACAATAAGAAGCAGGAAAGTCCCTGGTGTCATGGCCTGGTTGGAAAGCCACAGAGTTGGTTAGGTGGCCTGTGGCCGGAGCACCCCCACCTACTCCCTTGAGTGTCGGGTGTGTTTCATGGGGAATTTCTGCCTGAGTTGTGGAGAATGGACCGAATCCCCAGGCTGTCATTCCAGTCCAGGAGCCATGAGAACCTGACTTCCCCAGTAGCCAAGCTCCCAGCATCTGCTCTCCAATGGCGTCACAGCAGCAGATTGCAAGGAATAGGAACCTGTGAGCCCACAGTGTTGAGCATAGCACCGAACAGCCCTGAAGATGGCCTGACAGAGAAGAACAGGGAGAGAGGACATTGGAGTTTCCTGTTCCACTGGAGGCTTGACCTCCTCAGGAGGCTTTGCAGGCCAAGCTGAAGCTTCCAGAACCTAACTCCTCCTCCCCATTAGACTCAGAAATCTGGCCAAAGATTCAGCCTAGATGCTCTGAAGGGGTGTCCTGCTGAGCTGGAGAAGGTTCTACCTCCTCAGCATCCTCTGGAGCTCAATTGGAGCTTCCAGGCAGCTCCCAGAAGACTCAGTCTCCCCAGGGGACTCAGAAGGCTGAGCTGGGAAGTCCTCCTCCACTAGAGAAGATCAACCCCACTCCCCCAGGCTCAGGAGCTGTAATAAGCTCCATATCCACAGGCTTAACTGTAACATGGAGCAAATTATATTCATCCTGACTGGGATTTTGAACTCTCATTAGTAGAGTTTTAATTATTCTTTCCATAGAGAATTCTGGTGCCTCTTGCTCAACTGGAGGGTCTTCAGGCAGAGCTGGTGCTTTTAACCGGCTTCTAAAGTTTCAGGGTCTTCAGGGAGCTCTCTGAGATCAGAGGTCTATTTCTGTGTTGCTGAAGATCTCTGGAGTTGGACCTGGAACTCTTGTTAGGCTGATAAACATTCTACCTCCTGGAGACTCTCTGGGAACTGAGCCGCAGACTGCTGAAGGCCTAAGGTAAGTGGACCTTCCTTACCTTACCTGCCTCTGCAGTTATGGTGACCTCAATATCCCCAGGTTTGGCTGTGGTGTGTGTTGAGTTTGAGTGGACTGAGGGTCCAGCCTCCTCAGGGTCTATGGGAGTTGACCTGGTGCTTCTTGCTGAGGTGGCAAGGGCTGGATCAACACAGAAGACCTTAGATTTTGAGTTTGAATCTCTGTCTGAAATTGAGAAGGTTCAAGGGCGTCTCAGAAGTCTCACCTGAGTTCCGGAATTCAGTGATGGCTAATTCAGACCATCAGAATAAGCTATTGCACACTCAGTTATCCTGCAAGATTTGCTTCTGCAGCTGAGGTCTTATGTTGGAGCTCCAAACACATCCTTAGCAAGCAAGTGCTAAGTTAGATCCCTTTACAAGTTGTAGGGTGAGACAAACTTTGATGCTTTTGAACTCTGACTGGCAAGAGGTGAAACAAGTATTTCAAATCCCAGTTGATCTAGGTCTGGTCTAGGCAGCAGGCTGGCTCTTACTTTTGAATTGAGTCTTTGTGAGTTGAGGAAGATGATACCTTTGAACCTAGGAGGTGAAGTGAGAGCCTGATTCTGAGCTCCATTAGGCTTTAAGATGGTTTTGTCACACAGATCCTGCTTTCAAACAGCAGACTGCTCTGGCTCTGTGGGCAGTTCTGGGATGGAAGCAAACTGTCAGGCAACCGAGGTGAGGCAAACATCTGGAAGGAAGCAGAGGACCCCAGGTGACCATCATCTTCTATATCTGCTGGTGGTGATTTGAATGAAAGATCAGAGAGGTGCCAAGACCAGAGCTTGGTCAGTCCTCAGGGCTTTAGGGTCAGCTAGACTGGGTTTCCTGCCCACTCCAGAATGGGAGCAGCCTGGTCCAGCATACACAAAAACTGTCAAATAAGAAGCCTTGCGTTACAGCTCAGTAGACATGGCATGCGATAGCGACTTGGCACACAGTAGGGCCATGAGATACAATACAGATATGGCACACAGTGGGGATGAGATTCACAGGGCTGCTGTCTCTTGCTGGCATAAGACAAACTGAATGAATTAGAGGCCCGTGAGTTCTGAGGAAGCCTGGGATACCACTCCTGTCCCACCCTTTTAGGACAAGACGCCTATGTTAGGAAACACTACTAGGCTGGGACCCATTTGGCTTCTGTATTGCAAAGGAAGTCTTCTCCCACAGTGAGAGGGCCCAATCCTCCCTTACTCTGACAGAAGAGACAACCATACAGGCCACTGTTCTTGGTTGTCACCAGAACTAGGTAGTAAGACCCTATTGCTAAAGAGACCATATGCTTTGGTTACAGAATGTGGAGAATCAAGCTGGAGCTGAGCTTAAAGTGTCCTCCCTGCTGGCTAGGCTTGATAGAGCTGGAAGGCACTGTGCAGGATGGTAAAGAAGAATGGTCATCAACAGTCCTATTCAGCCGTGGAACCCACATGCTCTGCTACTATTGTGGTCAGTCAGCTTCTCGTTGCTGTTACAAAGAACCAGACCAATAAGCAACTTGGGAGGAAAGGGTGATTTAGGCTTACACACTCGAGGGGAAGCTCCACAATGGCGGGGAAAATGATGGCATGAGAAGAGGCTGGACATCACCTCCTGGCCAGCATCAGGTGGACAACAGCAATAGGAGAGTGTGCCAAACAATGGCAAGGGGAAGCTGGCTAGAATCCCCATAACCCCACCCCCAACCACACCTCCAATAAGGGTCCAATTCCAAAACTGCCATCAGCTAAGAGTCAAGCATTTAGAACACATAAGTTTACAGGGACACCTGAATCCAACCACCACAACTATCAATGTGCCAGGCAGGAAGTGCTCACTGCTGCAATAGAAGCTTAACTGTGATGGGGGGAAGCAATGCTTTGTTTTGATTTAAGTCCTGTTGCCCAGGAGGAAAATCACATTTGGAGGGGAGTGAGACAGTCGTTCCATGGTTACTTTTGGGGTTTATTTTATTGTTTTTTTTGAGGTAGGGTCTCTCTCTAGCTCAGGTTGAATCACTACGTAGTCTCAAGGTGGCCTCAAACTCAGAGTGATCCTCCTAACTCTACCTCCCAAGTGCTGAGATTAAAGGTGGGTGCCATCCTGCCTGACCCATTGTTACATTTTAAATCGCTTTTTCTACCTAATTCTTAAAATGTTACGTGATTTAGAAATTCTATTCTTAGGTAAATTGGAAAGGCGCAAAGGTTCTCCTGCTAGGTAGACAAAAGGTACAACCTTTTGGAGTCTCTACTGAAATTTCATTTACACTTAAGGCAAAGTATTACTTCTTTGATCCTTTCTGTGTCTGTGCCATACCAACCTGAATGTGGCTAATCTCATCATTCCTTCCGGTGGCACAGTAGTGCTAACTGGTGTCTTTTCATGCCATCTTCTTATTAATCCCCTTTTTAAACTTTTTTGTTGACAACCTCTATACATATACACTCCATAGCTTGATCATCACGCCCTCCCACTTCCTTCCTTTGGTCCCCTTCCCCCCTCTCCCCTCCACTGAACCCTTCTTCTTTCCAACCTTCTTATCCTCTTGAAATTTAATTGCTTTGAATTACAATACATGTGGGGAGAGGTACATGGGCAGATGCACAAGTTGACAACATGAAGAATGCTTATAAGGCAATTATTCCACTACCTACTATTCAAGAAAGAGGGCATAATCAATATTTAGAAGCATTTTAGGTTAAAGAGATAGGTCAGCAGTTAAAGGTGCTTGTTTGTAAAGCCTGGGGCCTGGGTTCAATTCTCCAGTACCCACATAACGTCAGATGCTAAAAGTGGCATATGTGTCTAGATGACATTTGCAGTGGCAAAAAGGCCCTAGCATACCCATTCTCTCTCTCTCTCTCTCTCTCTCTCCCTCTCTCTCTCTCCATCCCATTCTCTCTCCTTGCAAATGAATAAATAAAATCTTGTTCCTTCCTGATTACAGATCTAGCTTTGTCATTAAAAAATATTTTGGAAGTACAGTAGAGATTCCCATATTCATTGTTTTCTTTAACATAATATTTATTAGTTATTATTATTAATAATATTCAACCATATTTCCATTCTCTTTCAAAGCAAAGAAAATTTCTGATTCCTCCACTTACACTTTACAGTACATGTTAGACAAAGACTGTCACTGAGCTACACCCCTGTTATAGTCTGCTGTCTCATTGCTCAACAAAGAACCCAACCAAAGGCGGTTAGTTGATGGGCTTATTTTGGCCTATAGACTCAGGGGGAAACTCCATGATGGCAGGGAAAACAACAGCATGAGAAGAGGGGTGGACACAGCAGCAGGAAGGTATGACAAAAGCTGGCAAGAGGAAGCCGGCTAAAATCCCCATAATCCTGCCCCTAACAACACACTTCCAATAAGGTTTCAATTCCAAAACTGCCATTAGCTGTGGAACAAGGGATCAAGCATTCAGAACACTTTGTTTATAGGGAACACCTGAATCAAACCACTATTGTGACAGGTTAGGGTGACCAGGAGTTTCCTTGGATTTGTGCTTGCAGGCAGGCTCCTCTTGTCTCACGTCTGACCCCGTCACCTTGAGTAGGAGGTGTCTCTTACTAGAGTTTAAGCCTAATCCTGAATGTATTCCATATAAATTTCTATATTAAAGATTATAGATTAGGACCAGATTGCTCAATGTTTAGAGACACTAATAACTGTAAATGGTTCTGGCTTTGCTTATACATTTTAAAAAGGGGGGGAATATAATGTTCCATGTTAGGAGGACAGTTCCTCTCTTCTGATTTCACCTACAGTCACCTACATCATAAAATTTCTAATCAGCAGGAAAAGATTAAAATGAGTAAACTGAGTTAATATATTTCATCAGGTTCAACCATTAGGCTTGCCTAGAATATATATCAAAATAAAAAATATGTATTTCCATAGAGCTGTTCTTAAGGAAATCAGATGATTAAGTTATTTAAAAAACCTGGTATAAATTATTTTTTCATTTCTCCCTTTTATGGTTGCTTCCCTTTTCAATTCATGTCCTAATATTGGCTCTATAGATAATGGTGATAAAAGGAAATTGTAAATGCTGGATGTTGTAAAGTGATTAGTAAGAAGGAATAACTTTAGTGGAACTTTTAATAAAGGATCATAAAGAATGGTAGTGTTAGAAGGTACTAAGAAAGGACATTATTAAGTGAGATTTCTCTTAATGATAATTGAGAGAAATATAGAATACTGCAGAGGGACCTTGAAAGGATGATAAAACATTATTGAGTAAGTGATAGAGAAAGATAGGATAAATGATTTCCTTTTAAAGAGGGTGTGACAGCCATAATTCCAATGCATAGTTTTTAGACCAGACAAGATTTACTAAATATGATAGACCACACCCTTCATCTTAAATTTATATATATATATATATATATATATATATATATATATATATATATTCTGTAGTCCTAAAGCCACACTGAAATGCTCACAGACTAATGGGGACCCACATGCCACACTTCCACAGAGAGTAGAAAAGGAAATGGGGTCTGAGAACATTCCTCAGATGAGCGATTAGACCAAGTAAGATAAGAATAATGTATTAATCTCTACACTTAGGTTTAATTATTTAGCCTCAGGAACACTCTCACATGCCATGATGGACATGCAAATGGAGAACTGGGGAGGTCAGGAGCAACCAGGACTTGGAGACTGGCCCATTAGAGTGTGGCATGGAGCCCTTGGTGGGGACTCCCCTTGCTCCAGGAGAAACATAAAATGTGATATGTGGGTCCTTAGATTTGGGATAAAGCCAGATTGGGATCCAGGCCTCTGAAGGAAAGACACCCCCAAATTTCTTGTCCCAGGTTTGGGTCTGAAGAGATGCCCCTCTTCATATGGAAGATTTGACCCAGAACTAGGCATAATCTGACTCTAGACTCTTCTACTTTATTCCTCAATGTTGTTTCAGATGGGACATTTGGCTTCCAATACAGCCCCAAAGTCTCCACTTAAGGCTTGGCCAAAATAAAAATAGCCAATACAGGGCAATTTTATATGCCATATAGACAGGGAGGGAAAAACAACTGTCCATTGCCTTTCTTCAAAGGTTCAAGGAGACAATTAGAAAAACATACTAACTTATGTTATAGAAGTTTACAAAAATTGGATCCAAACAGGATCTTAAGACAGCAGCTCTGAGGTACAACTTCTGTTTATTATAATTGAAAGCCAAAAAAGAGGCAAAGGGAGCAAAAGGAATCAAAAAAGAAAAAGAAGGGGGAGATTATAAAAAGACTTCATCAACAACAAAAAAAAAAAGGTTGCTTAGGGAAGGGCTACCTTCAAAAAAGGGAGACCGCCAAGGGCTGCTTTCTTTGTGGACAGAGGGGGACATGTTTACAGAAACTATCCCAAAAGGAAAACTTTGCCAGGCCCTCCTGAGACCCTATCCTAAATGCTAAGGTTTTAACTATTAGAAAAAACTGAGTTTTGTGGTTAAAGTTACTCATCAACAGCTCACTAATACTAATTTGTTCATGGTTTAAAGGATATAAAAACTGGCTCTTTAAGGTACTCATCCAAGTTGGCTATGTCTCTTTATTTGTCATGGTGTTAATTATTTGTGAAATAGTTTTAAGATAAAGGTTCACTTACTAGTGTCTAATTTTCTAAGATAAGTTTTTCATACCTAAAGGCACTGTGGTCTTAAAATGATTTTCTATTTGTTCATGCTAAATTCTATCAAATGGTCATTATCAGGCTTATGTAAACTTAAAAGATTTAATTTCAGCCATTGTGGCTTTTGTTTTCCTGTTAGGTAAAATATGTTGGGATAACTTATTTAAGGTTTATCAAATTTAAGTCATGGGTAAAACATAAAATTGCTTTATGTTAACAATTTCTACTCTATATCAGATTAATGTCCAAGATTAAGCTAACATTAGTTGTCAAATGGTGTTTTCTCTTTCAAGACAGATTTACCAAGGATTATATTAAAACAGCTATTTTAGTTCAACAATGACCAGATTCTGCTCTATTGTGGGTAGTCACATAGTCTCAATCAGGATTTTGTTTAAACAATTGTCTTATTTGGGGTGTCTCAGGTTTATTGCTTCTAAATAAAATAACTCTTAAGATATATTACCTGCTTCATTCAGGGTGCAACCTCAAGCTCAGACAATGGCCTTCATCTGAAACAAAAATGATTTCAGGCTCTACAACTGAGTTTCCAACCTGTTGGGTACTTCTCCAGATGTCGGTTACCGCACGGGTCCCTGGCCCCCTGCTAAATGGGCCTCAGTCTCTCTGGCCAGCAGGAGACCTGGCTCAAACGAGGAAAGCTGAGCACGCAGCCAGAGCTCCATATACACTCGCAGCTGGGAGAAGTGTCCGAGCAGATCTCAAAACTTTATTTTGGCATCCAACCTTATATACAATCTAGAGATGTGTTGCATTGCCTTATCTCTTACACAAAGGGGGCTCAGTAAACAGGAACACAGCTAAGGAAACTCAGCCAGCAGGAGTAAAACCTATTAGCACTTACAAACAGGATTTAGGGCTGTCAGCCATCCCCCCTGCCTCCTGGGGGGCACAGGTGTGCTAGGAACAAAGGCATGAGTTACCATGCTCTGGCTCTCATCCAAATGCATATTAAAACTTAGCTCTCAGATATACAGCCAGGCTGGGTCCGACACCAACCTCTCATGGATAACTAATATGTCTTTAAATACAGATGTCAAGACTTTATGCTGTCTTACTGGCCTGTTCCTGATGACTTCCAGGTTGGATCAGTTTGCTTGGATTTATCGATAAAAATAATGTTTTAAGAACTTATAATATGTTCTGTCAGTGTTTATAGTTATTAAGTATTTAAAGAATAAGATGTGTCTACTTTCATACTCCAGTTATGGCCTACACTATCCCCAAACAAAAACTCAAAGGTTAGACAAAGTATACTAAAGGTTATGCCATTCTTCAACTAGATATGCTTCACTAGTCAAGTATGATATAGATATAGATATAGATGATATTAGATATAGATATCCTACAAGGTTGGTGCAACTTCCTTTCTAAGTATTCTAATTACCTCTGTAGAAGCCAAATTTAATTGGAGTCATGGAGCTAAAAAGGCCAATATTTTGGCCTCTGCTCCCAGGTCACAAGGCCACAGGAGACGATGGGGCACTTCTAACATGTGTTACACTGTCTCTCTGGTAAATCACCTGTCTTTCTAATCAGGAAAGACACAGAAACCCAGAAACAAAGTCACTGTATCATCTAAAACAGGAGAGTCACAACTGAGGACAAAACCAGACTCCAGCTTCCCAAAAAAGGGAAAGCTAAGGTCAGCACAGCCTGGACTCATCCTAACTGACAACACCAGTGCTGGAGAAGCCATAGTGCTCCTCCCAGGTCCCTAAAATCTTTAGAGAGCCATTAGTGATCCCAAAAACTTATTTAAATCTTGGCTGCTTACTTGGTATTCAACATTCAGAGAGAAATGTATAACCAAAAATATATGGTTCTAATAATAATTTTCCAAAAGAAAGACAAGGCTTTAAGACAGGTTGGCCCCTGCTCTGATTGTTCTTGTCCTACAATAAGGAAAAACAATTATCGATACCAGAGTGGTTATTTCCAAATTTGGGATACTTTTATGTGGATGACCTCAACCAAGGTTCACTTGAGCCAAAAATCTCCCTTATGCTGGGAACAGCTAACCCATACATTTTCACAATCTCCTAGCTATGTTCACTCTCTAGGATGGGTTCCCACAGACTTAAGCCAAAATGTCATAACCCTCCAACCATCAGAATGGTTTGCTACTGAGTGGGATCTGAGGCCAAATGTACACTGGGCAGCTCCCAATGACATTCACTGGTTTTGTAACACCAATCTTTGGCCCTGGCATCCCCAGGGTGGATTGGAAGATGTACTCTGGGATTTCCCTAGTTACAGGGACAAGCAAAAACCTTAGAACACTCAGCTAATTTGCCAGTTTTAAAACACAGATGGACTGGAAGTGTTTTCCAATGGTATGATCATTTAGTCTCAGTTTTTACTAATGTTGTGATCCTAATAAGTCTGTTAATTACAAGCCATACAGGAACAGTTTTGGGACCATGTCAGACACTATGGTACTGTTAGGTAAACAATTCTGGGAATGGGTCTCATGTTTTTCATGGTGGAAGAAGATCATACCCATTATAATTTTTGTGATTATCTTACTGATCTCTGGGCCATGTATACTCAACTGATGCTTTATTTCTGCTCTCTTATAGGCTGTCCACAGGCAGATGATTGTACAATAACCCAACACCATCTACACTGGACCACTGGTACACCCTGTAAGAATGAAACACTCCCCACTTCTAGAGGGGCTACCCCCACTTCTTGCCTCACAATTAGGCAGGACAAAATCTTGGCAATGTGATATGTGACTGGTAGGTCTCTCTCAGAGACTCTTGGGTAGGGACCCCCTCTCTGAGAGTGAGCCCAACTTCCATAACTCTGTGTCCCCTTCAACAGGAAGTAGAAAAAGATCAGAGACTCATCATCCTTATTTCCCCAACAGAAGTTGGGGTGTCCTCAAGAGAGGGGGGAAATGTGGGAGTTTAGGATAGATATCCTCAGTAGGCCAACAGGATTGGCCCCTGACTATAACCTCACACAATGTTGCCATGCTCTTCCTTAAGCCTTCCGCAGTTGGAGCTCTGTCCTGCCTCCTGCAAGATCGTAGGGAGAGGAAAATTACTTGATTATGGGATCATAGGTCTGCTTGTTTTATTTTTCTTAGAAGCATGTATCTAGTTTCTTCTCTCAAAGGCTTTAAACTTGGGAAAACCTTGATGTTCTTTTCACATTATGTCCAGTGGATGATTTCATTTGCAATTTTTACATTTGTGTACCGATGACAAAAATAATGTAGCCTGTCTTGATGCTTACTATTGCTTCTTAATTCTCCCAAGACCTCTTCACTGTCTTCATCTGGAGCACAGCACCCCATCTCTTGATATGCCACTTCTTCATTTATTTAAGATGTTAACATTTAGGGTGGAGAGATGGCTCATTGGTCACAGGCATTTGGTGGCAAAGCATGACGACTAAAATTCAATTTCCAGTACCCACATTAAGGAAGACGCTTAAAGTGGTGCATAATTCTGGAATTTGTTTGCAGCAGCAAGAGGCCCTGGTGTGCTTGTTCTCTCTCTCTCTCTCTCTCTCTCTCTCTCTCTCTCTCTCTCTCTCTCTCTCTCCTTCTCTCTCTAGTTAATAAATAAAAGATTTAACATTTCAAGTATAACTACTAAAACCTTGAACTTCAAACCTCAGCTTTTACTTTGTATTGCCATTTGTATGTCTAGTAGGTATACTCAAATCCAACATACTCTAGATAAAATCTCCATCTAGCTCCAAAATAGTTATATCTATGTAAAGTAGAAATATGTGTACCATGGGCATTTATATGACATAAATACATACTTGTGAATATATGCACTACACAAAATATATGCATTGCAAATATAAAATATATCATATATAGTATATGATCATATATGCTATATTAAATACAGATAGGTATTTCAAATACAGTTTGAAAATTTCCAGCACTACAAAAACTACAATTTATTGAATTCTTATTATCAAAATGTCTTTCTATATGCTTTATAATACCATTAACTATGACAAAA
Organism: Zapus hudsonius; assembly: GCA_004024765.1. Lineage (NCBI taxonomy): Eukaryota > Metazoa > Chordata > Mammalia > Rodentia > Dipodidae > Zapus > Zapus hudsonius. The sequence continues at coordinate 14,417 of PVHP010035792.1, forward strand.
GTTTGAGTAGGTGTTTCTATGATTCTGATTATACAAAGAAAAATAAGAGAGAGAAATATCAGTGGCCGACACAATATGATGGCCTGCCCTATAATTTTTGGACTGTCTTGCCAGCCCCAATAGTCTCTAACCCCATAGCAAAATATATATACTGCTACAGGTTTTATGTCTCAGATTTAGGGAGCATCCATGGTTATAGAAGAACAAAACCTTAAGAATGAGTTTTCTGAGCTATTTTAGGCTTTCTGGAATTAGTTGATTAATCTGGCTATATTTTTGCCAATGGATGAATCTTTTCAGTCTTAGTGAAGGAACTTGTAGCCATAGCATGGAGAACACTAACCTATTGCCTTCGGATGCCCATATTCAAACATGTTGGTTTTCTGGGATTGCCAGAACAAATCCCACTGGGTAGCCTACAATAACAGAAGTGTGTTCTTGCCATTGTGGAGACTGGAAATCTGATGTGAAGATATTGTCAGAGCCATGTTCCCTTGAGGGCCACCAGGGGATCCCTCCTTGCCACTTCCTAGGGTTTGAGGTTGTGGGAATCTCTAGCATTCCTTGGCCTGTAAACACATTGCTCCAATGTCTGCCTGCCTCTTCCATCACATGGCTTTCCTCTCTGTGTGTCTGTATGCAAATTACCCTCTTATAAAAACAATTTAGGGTCTTCTCTTATCTAGTATGAACTTACATTAATTTGTTGATTGTATCTTATTTTATCTTATTTCCAGCTATGTTCCCATTGACAGATTCCAATTAGATAAGAACTTCAGAGAAGACAACTACATATGAATTTCTAAAGAAGCTATAGACCTTGATGACCATGTATTTTGGTCCAACTAAGAAAAATAATGAAATTTGTTGCTCCTTACTGGACTGGAAAAGGAAGAAGGGAGAATGTTGTCGTAGTCAGCCACACTCTGCTGGGATGAATCTCCAAACCAGGCACAGTTTATGGGAGGAAAGGATTTATTTGTAGCTATAGATACAGGGGAAGTTCCAGAATGTAAAAGAGGCTGCTCCCCTTTCACAGGTCCTAGCAGATAGAGAAACCCATCACCAACACCATACACACAGAACAACAAACAGGCAGGAGGACCAAGGAGAGAATTTCTTCCCCTTTATATAGTTTAGGGTGAGGTCTTGCAACCCTATCCCAGACTTAATGGCTTCCTGAGTCTCTGGAATTTCCTTCCTCCATGGCCCACACAGGAAAGGATGTTTACTTCCAGCTTCTTTGAGCTTCTTTACATCTTGCCCCCTGCTGTGAGGCTGCCTTCCTGTAAACATCCTCAAAGACCCACCCAAGATAATTAAAAAGATCCAAGTTGACAACAAAAGCTAATCATCACAAAGGTTGAGCTCAGGACTTCAAATTCCCACCTCTAGTTCTACATTGATGATCTGAAAGCCAACATCTGGGCTAGATGTCAGTTAAAGTGCTTGCTTGCAAAGCCTCAGCCTTGATTTAATTTCCCAGTACCCAGTAAAGCCAGATGCACCAAGTGGAACATGCCTTTGGAGTTTATTTGCAGTGTCAATAGATCCTGGCACACCTGTGACTCCCTCCCTGTCGGATCCAAACTCTCCATGCCTTTCTCCTGGACCCTAACCTCATTTATGAATCATCCCCTTCCCTAAACCCTGCTACCCTCCTTCCTACAGAATCCTTCACAACACAATCAGACCACCCTACACACTAGTGCAAAACTCCTGGTTCTCTCTTTGAACCCATTCACACATATCCATGATGCCCCTCTACGTGGTGTTCCTGATTTATTGAAGGTAGTACACACACACACACACACACACACACACACACACACACACACACACACACACACTGTCTCTCTCAAATAAATAAGAATGTTTATAAAAAAATAACTAAAAGCCAATATGTAACCTGAAGGAGATCTAACGACCATCAGTCACAAAGCTAAGACTATGAAAACCAGACCCCGAATCTCATCTTGCAAATGGCTGAATTACAACACAGATTGAACCCCGAAGCTTGCTAGGTGTCTCTGATAAAGAAAGGCATTCACTGGGAAAGAAGAGAATGGTGGAAAATGGGAAGGTACCATGAAAGCTGCAGATAGCCAACTCTAAATGATGACAATTAACATTTCTTTCTTTTAACCTGCTTATCTTCATGACATCTTCACAGTGACATAAGGTGACTAACAGCTGCCTAAGGAAACGAATCTCCTCTTTTACCTGAAAACATACAATGTTCTCCCCAAAGGTAGTTTATTTGTAAAGTACTGTGGATGAGAAGCTTTCTTTGAGATCAAGAACTATATTCGCTGCAAAATGTCACCAATGAGGTCTATTTCAAACAAGAATGACATGAATGCAGAACCCTGCACATGCTAGGCTTGAATTTTACCACAATCCAGATCTGTGTGTTTTCACTGCAATAGACATCAATCTGGAGAGTATGTGTGGGAATGGCTCCAATATGTGCAGGAAGGAACACAAATTATATTGCATCAGGCTAAATATATTGATGTGAACCATCTACTTAGAGACTTTGTGTTACAACCAGTTATAGAACTAGATTTTAAATTCTTCACTTGATCAGATTATGTAAAAAGAAATTCATTACAACTGATACAGGGTTAGTCCTGCCATTGAGCACTACATTTGAGTCTTGATAGGAGACCCTGTGTTTGGTGTGTGGGTCAGTGTTTAAAGGGTAAGTCATGTTAGATCAACAAACCTTGGAGAAGAAAGCAGCTTGGGTGGAAACATACGGACTGAAGGTATGAGGCAGGGAGACGCCTCAGAGACATATGAGAGGAAGCTTAGGTCCCCAAAGGTATGGTCACAGTTTCTTAAGTGACCCTGTACTGGGAGGCTACCATTGCGAGCATTTCAAAAGGCTTTACTCAATGGTAAAATTCCTCTCAAGTTTCAAAACCAACAAGCAAGGGTTGGTGTGGTCAAACACGGCACAGGAAAAAAAAAGAGACTTTTATGAGCACATATTTTATTTTATTTATATTTTATTAGGAAATTTGAACCATTTTGTGCAATAACTGAGAATGGAAAAGAGAAAAGAAAGCAAGGAGGGAGGGAAAAGCAGGACAGAGGGAAACCCACAGATGGCCACCACCTGGAGCAGGAGGACCTCATGGGGAGAGGTCAGGGGTCAAGGGCTCGGATTGTCACACAGGTGCTGGACCCAAGCTAAAGTGTTCCCATGAGAAGGATTTTATAAGATTGGAAAGCTTCAGATGGTAAGACATGAAACACCAAAGACAGGAACAGACCCATCAACCATAGAGGATGTCAGAATAGACAGCAAAGGAAAGATGGAAGGCACACCAACGAAAAGGTGGAAATCACACGAAAGGAAAGGTTACTAGATGGATCAGAGCTGGGTCTGGACGGACCCTAGCAGCAGCATTGCTTCTGGCAGCAGCACTTCTGCTGGCAGCAGCCCTTCCCGCAGCCGCAGCCTTTCCCGCAGCCGCAGGATCTGCAGCAGGTGCGGCGGCAGCAGCAGACACGGCGACAGCAGCCGCAGCCGCAGCAGCCGCAGCAGCCACCACAGCAGCCGCAGCAGCTGGGGCAGCAGGAGCGGTAGCATGTGCAGGTGGTGCAGCTGCCGCAGCCGCCGCAGCCACCACAGCCACCGCAGCCACCACAGCCGCCGCAGCCGCCGCAGCCACCGCAGCCACCGCAGCCGCCACAGCCACCGCAGCCACCACAGCCACCGCAACCACCGCAACCACCACAGCTGCCACAGCCACCACAGCCACCACAGCCACTGCTGCAGCCACCGCAGCCGCCACAACCTCCACAGCCACAGCAACCCATGGTGTCAGTAGAGAGGACTCAGGTGAGGTGAGGAGAGAGGCAGGAGAGGAGGAGAGGAAGGTGTGATGTCCCTC
>PVHP010035793.1:0-18322 GCA_004024765.1 Zapus hudsonius
AAAAAAAATTTGATTTCAAGGGTCCATCAACATTCTATCATGGACGGTAAAGGAGTAGGAGACAAGACGTCAAAACAAAAGAAAAAGTTGGAAAGAACAGATTCACTGCAAAAGCAAAGGGATGAGGGAAAGACAAGATAACAAGAGGGAATTATGATAAAAATTAATGCATGCAAGTAAATAGTCAATAAGCTCTTTAAAGATGTATGAAAATAGTCATTAAGCACTTTAAAGTTATTTCCAATAATTACTGTATTCTTAAAACAAAAATGCTGTCTATGCACCTCAAAAATGTAGATTAATCTACTTCATTTATGCATTCATTCAAAAGCATTAATTTAATGACCTTTGTAGCTTTCTATTGTCCATAGATGAGTTGAGAATCTTATTAAAATGCATCATGTGATGAAATAAATTGGAAGAGGTATTTAAAAAGTGTGATGTACTGTAATGACCACAAAACACATGAAATGCACATGCTTTGTACAATTGGTAGAAATAAATTCCAATTTTGATTTTTTTGTTTCAAACAACAAAAGTTGAAGATAACTTATGTGGTTTGTGTGCATATTATCTCTCTATCTGATCTGTCACCTTTCATCTATCTTATCATCCAATAGACAGTTGATTTTCGGGATCTAGCTAACATTTCTGTGTGTGTTCAAAACCTATGGGCTGTGTAATGTGATCATTAACACCACACATAGTTAGAACAGAGCCCATCTTCTTCACATTAGCTTTTACATCTGTCTCAATGAAACATACTATTGACCAAGTCCACATGGGAACTCTAACAAAACAGTCCAGATGTTTGACCTTCACAGACCCCAGTAGAATCCATGAATAGATTTCAGAGTGCTTCAAGGATAACCTGCATGGCCTTTTAAAAATCAAGTTATAAACGTCTTATTATGGAAACAATGGGGATTTGAGCCTTGTGATAATGAAATTAATTTACCATAAAACCCTTTGCGAATAGAAATGTAGCACATAATCTCAGAGATTTGTAATTCTTTATACTAGGGGATGTCATATCTCTCCTGTAGTGTAGTTATTCTGTAACATACACAAAATTAGAGTCCCATTTTGTTTTTCTTCCAATAATCACAGCAATGAGAAAAATCTGAGCAGTGAGTGTTCCATGGGCATCTGCTTGGTAACTAATGGATTAAACAATTACCAGCTTGCATAACTGAAATTACAGTAGCTCAGATGTCTTTTTTTTTCAGTACTGGGGATTGAACTCAGCCTGGTAAGCAAAACTCTAACACCAAGCCACACACCCAGCCAATTTATTGTTGTTCTACAGTTTACCGATTTCTCTGATATTCACATACAATTATAGGCTTCCACCTTGTACTGAGAAGGGCAGTGCCATCAGGAAACCTCTGATAAATTACCCTTTTAAAAATCATATTAACTAAAAAAATAGTATCTATTGAAAGTTTAAGTATAATAGCAAGGAATTCCCACCCATTGTGAACTACTAGAATAATTTGAATTTTGAATAAGAATCTCTGAACAATGCCTAAAGACAATTGATTAAAACATAAAATATAGTATAGAATTTATAATCCAGCATTTCAACCTCAGAAATAAAACAAAAGACAGTACACACACAAACATTTTTAAAAGGTACAAGGTGGTTGTTGTAGTCAGCTTTCTAGTTGCTGTGCATGAAGAACCCAAGCAAAAGCAGCTTGTGGAGGAATGGGTTCATTTGGCTTATGGACTGAAGAGGAGACTCCATCATGGTAGGGAAAACAATGGCATGAGAAGAGGGGCGGACATTACCTCCGCCACAGCACTGCAAACAGCAGCAGGAAGGTGTGCCAAACACTGACAAGGGAAAGCTGGTTTATAACCCCATAAGCCCACCCCCAACAACACAGCTCCAGCTAGGTTGTAAAACCCAAACTTCCATCAGCTGAGGATCAATCAATCAGAACACATTCATTTGTTTGTGGGGGAACACCATGACAGAGGTTTATCAGTGTCATTTATGTCATAGTAAAAAGAATAATTTAGGGGCAAGATAATTGATATTAAAATAAATTATATAATAAACATTAGTCAATAACTTAAATGGGCTATATTTGTTAACTGGATAATATTTATATTATTTAAGATGGTAAAGAAAGTGAAGCAGAGAGTTAATACAATGTTATGCTTTATAAATATAAAACCAACCCTGAGATTTAAAAGTGGCAAAGTGGTAGTGTCTAAATTATGATAGATAATATAATCTCACTCATTCCTATTCTTTGGAAGGTGACACAAAATGTTCACGTGGGTTATTTTGAAGTTTTAGACTGTAAATTAAAAAATCTAATATACATACAATGTCCTACTTTGTTCAGTTTTGTTATGGTTGATTTTCAAGAGTTCCACTGAAACAGTTGTTTGTTCAAGAATAGAACAACATATCCTATCTGGTGTTAACAACAAAGAAACTCTTCTTTTAATGCATAAATATAATCCTTAATGCAATACACACTTGAAAAGTCCTATTTAAGAAATCCACTTCCAGTTTTAAGTTTTCTAAGTCATAAAATGGCATGAATGGGTCTTTGATAGATCTGGAATCCAGTTTTGCAATTGCCACACTATTGTTCATGCCGACCTGCCTTTCCACTTAACCAAACATATGCTTATTGCTGTCTCTGCTGCTTTCCTCTCTCCCTTCCTTTCTGTAAGCCTTTCTAGAGGGACTCCTCTGACTTTCTGCAGCACAGTGCAGAGAACATTGCTCATTTTAACTAAAGTAATTAGTAATATAATGAGCATTCAAAAATTTATGTTATGGAAAAAGAATCTCAAAGGTCAAATATTAAAGTTACAGAAATCACAAGAATGCTTTTCAAATATCCCCTTGTAATTTTGACCATATATAACCTAAAACTTAAAACAAATGCACTATCCGAGTGAAAATCAATAACTGCCAAATGTCAATATTTAAGAATTATAGTTCTGTGGGTTTATTTTTTTCAAATAATAATCTCTAGGTACACAGTGATTTCTTTACAAGGCCATGAAATACTTTACCATGGACCTATTCTCTCATACTTGATTTTGTTCTTGTTATTTGTGTGTTTGTTTTGAGGCAGGTCTCACTCTAGCCCAAGATGACCTGGAACTCACCCTGTATCCAACTGGCCTAGAACTCATGGTGACCTCCCTCAGTTTCCCAAGTGCTGGGACTAAAGTCATAGGCCACTACACTACACTGTATTCATTTATAGACTTAACTGTGCTTTTAATATCAGAAATTTGGAAATGCCAACATTTAGAAACTAGAAATCTTCTACTTTGGCAATGCAATAGAAAAATGATTGGCAATTATTTTGTGCTTGCTAAAAAATGTGTGCATCTTCCACAAGTAGTGATGCTTATAAATATTAACAAAATGAAAAATCAATAAATGAAAATGGAATTCAATTGCACTGAGAGAGAAAGCAAATATGATGGGTGCTGTAAATGATTAAAATGAATCACACACAGTTTTATTTGCACTCTTCAGTTGTGTGACTGGAATTTAATGTGCTGCCCACAGTATAATATGATAAAATTATTGCTATTATGCAACTAAATTTCTACCTACAAGTGGAAAACTAAGAGGCCACCTTTATTATTATTTCAAGATAATCTAAATGACACACAAGAAATGAGGTGCTATTTTCTCACAACCTCAAATAAGATATTATACAATTTAGAATTTCAGATAATACATCATCAAAAGAATTGAATAAAAGTAAGCTTTAACATAATTTTATAGTCATACACACTCATATATATATATATATATATATATATATATATATATATATATATATATATATATATACATATCTAGCAGCTCTGTGGTTTTTTGTAGAAATAGTTTAAGAACATATTTTAAAGTTTCTGTGAAGTTTCAAGTGAAGGAAGAAATGAGGAAATAAGTACTTATGCAATAAAATATTCTTTAAAAACATTTATATAAAGTTAATTTATAACTTTAGCATATACACATATTTTGTAATATAGTGATTTAACATATGTTTGATGTGTAGATATATACACACATGGACACATAAATTACACATATAAGCAGAGCAGAACAAAAACATAAATATATATGGAGTAATAATGGCTAAAATGCCATTTACAAATAATCTCCTTGAATGCAGACATCCAGAATAGGAATATTTCAGTGACCCCAAATACTGAAACAAACCAAAGCTTTACACTGAAGTGGAAGTAGATACTGATCTTGACTTCACTAGGAGACTAGGAATCCAGATAGAAAACTTAGTAATGTTTCATTGCATCCCTATGAGCTAACCAATAAACCACTAATTAACCAGTAATGCTAACTAAGCACATCTTTCTCTTTATCGTAGTTAATGGTATGAATGATTCTGGTTTCCACCAAATTCTTTTTGTTCTGTACTTATATGGCACACTCTAAGATTTGCAAAATGTAACATCTTGTTGCTTTCAGTCATTCTGACTTTCAAGAAACTGTGCTGTTCATTCTAACTATGCTGACATGATAACACTCATGGTTTTCCATCTTATAAAATAGGCCAACTTTTATCTTATGTTTGTCTAATCACAATATATTTGAATGTTGTTCTACTATGATTACTATACATGAAGAATTAAAATACATTTTGAAAATATTACTAAAAACTTTAATAAATATATTTTATCTTGATTTACTTCTTTTCTATAATAAATATAAATAATTTTTACTTTATATATCTTAAATAATGACTTTGACAACAGACCTTAGTATTCTTCTAAAAATTCTAACCCTTTCTTGAGGGATTTGTTTTTTTGGTTATTGATTTTTATCTCCTTATTTAGTCAAATAATGATTTAAGTTGAATTACATATTTATAATTATATTAGGAGATGCCTTAATTTTCACCTAATTTTTGAATACTTGTTTGTCAATGTTTACTTCTTATTTAGGATTTAATATTATCCCTTTCATGTATGTGTAATTTTGTGGTCAGGTTCACATCAATACAAGAGAAATAAAAATATTCAAGAAAAATTCAATGTAATATAATGACTATGTAAATTCTAACTATGTTTCATATTTTTATTTAAGAAGCATTTAGCCTATCATATTACATATTCCTCTTTGGGTCTCAATATCTAATTATTTAACATGTTCTGTTTATTTTGCATAGTTCACAGGTGAGTTTTGAAATATTATACTTATTCCTCTTTTCTTACCATATCAATATTTATCTTAATATATAATGACATTCCCTATCAAAAGAATATCTGTTGAATTCAGTGTTTATATTTAAAGGTATATATTTTAAAGCACACGTAAATCCACTAAAGAGCAGTTGATTAAAAGTAAAATTCATGTTATTAATAAGAATTTATTCTGCATATTTGTTACTCAGATTGACCACTAGTGCCCTCATTGATCCTCTTTGTCCCCTTCTCTAAAATTCTTTATTTCACCAAGACAACAACATTGCAAACGCTTAACTGACACACAAAGCCACCTTTATTAGAGCATCGTAGGAAAGCTCAATCCCAGTATGTTCATTTAATGTGAATCATTTGACTTCTGTGAGTTTCTAGAAATTTCTTCTCGGTTTGGGTAAATATAAGACCTAAGGTTAATCATTCTGAAAATAAAACTTCTGTTTATAGTAAAACTACAAATATATATTTTCTAAAAAGTATATAAATATACTTATATTACTTTTATCAAAAGTTTTTATTTGAGAGAAAGTTGGTAAATAGGCTTGATCCTTGATTTAAATTGACACAATATTTTTAACTTTTCAGTTCTACAAACTAAATTTTTTGTAATTATATTACATAGTATCAAATTAAATTGTGCTATGCAAGTGAATCATTTTTCCATCCCTATTTTCATATCTATAACTTAAATACACAGAGAAAATTAATTTAATATGCTTTGGCACCCTATGCCCTGGCCATACCCCACTCTACTTTCTGTCACTCAACTACCTCATTCAAGTCACAATATTTATATCATTCTGCAAAAAATATTCCCATGACTTTAATAAATTTATCACAAATAAAAATGACAGTATATGATACAGGAAAGAAATATAACAACATACTTATGTAATCACGAATACCTACCAAGCATCTGCTTTGTTCTCTACCTAGACCCTGTAAGGTGTTTGACCTGCATCTGTGATTGACTATGTTGCAGGCTCTGTTCTGAGTTCTGGAACATTCAACTTGCTGACTGAACTTCCATAGAGGACCAGCTAGTCTGCTTCTGAGCATCAAGAAAATAAAAGTGACCCTGTCTTAAATGTGGTGGAAAGAGCAATAACACCACCCTGACCTTATCCTCTAACCTCTATATGTTCACTGTGACATGCCCATGACCATACAAACACACATACACAAACTCACATACCATGATCATAAACACAGACATACATGCAACAAAATAAATAATAATAATAATAAAGTTTGTCTAACAAGTGAAAGGTCACAGAGGGATATGCCAATTTTGCCAATTTCTAGATGATATCCTTGGGTAACTCATAGTTTCCAATTTCTACAGTTCTATACAATAAGGCATAAATTGGAATAAGCATGCAGCCATGTTTCTCTGTATGACGTCTCCCTCTTTTCTTTTTTTCTGAGAAGACTTAATTCATTATTGTTGCAATTCTTAAATAGTAATTATTATTTTATGAATATTTTAATATTACAATTTTTCCATTATTTTTCATTAGAGAAAACCATTAAAAACCAGGATGTCACACCCCATTATGCATTTGATATTCTCCCCCCATGGCTCTTACAGTCTTTCTGCCACCTCTTCTGCAAATTTCCTTGAGTCATGGTGGTTGAGCTTTAAGTTTGCTAAATGTTGAGTTCTTAAAAGTATCTGGATTTGTGTTTTGGACTGTTTTGGGCATCCTTGGTGTCTGTCTCTGTTATCCTTCTGTACGATATCTGACTTGCTGTGGAGGAAGCTCTTTTGCTCATCACACCACTTCCAAAAAGGTTTTGTTAGGACTCTAAACCATGAGTTAATGGAGGTTTGTCTCCTGCTTGGGTGTCCCCCATCATCTCAGGTCCTATGGGTGGAATTCTGTTGTCCATTGATCTCAGGTTGTTGATTTCTGAAAAATAAAAACAGAATCTCCATCAGAGAGTGAGATCATTAATGGTTAAATGAGACAAATATTGTTAAATTGGTGTGGTTTTTAAAAGTGTAGCCTTTATATAGACCTATGGTTAATGGGGACTTCCCATTGGAGACCCCATTCTTGGTCTCCATACAAAATTACCTTGGCTCACCATATCAGTTAATGGTTTTTTTCTGTTATTTTTTTATTTTACTTGATTACCTTTTTTTCAGCAATTACAGACACAAGTTATAAAGTGAAACAGTTTATTACAAGTAAGTGAACCAAAATATGAGCTAATTAACTTCTTAAAAAGATCTTCAATTGGAACACGCTCAGCCTGTGCTCATACTCCAAAAGGAATTGACCTTAATATCTTAGATCAAATTCCATAACAACACACAGGAATATAAATTATTCTACATATGAGTTAATACACATTTCAATAGTAGCCATTTTTAATGAATATATGTTAATAAAATTGCAGAATTATAGGGAACAGTTATATTTGCACTCCCTATTTTCAGGTCTTGATGAACTCATACCCAAATACCGTATTTTTTGATCCATTTTTTAGCAACATTAATTTGTTTATTCAGTGCCTGTCTGGGTCACATGGATAGTCACTTAATTCTCTGTCTTCACTCTCCATATACAAGTAGACTTGTGATTGAATCTTTCTGTTTTCAGCTCTTATTGTTTCTCCTGAAACAAGAATTTCTCTACATTTGTATTAGTTAATTTCTTGTTGCTGGTCCAGAGGTAACTTAAGGAAGGAAAATGTTGATTAAGGCATATCAGAGAGGTTAGTTTTCATCACGGCAAGGAAAGCACTGCAGGCCAGTTTATCACGTTGCAGTCAAAGTCTGGAAGTGGAGAGCAAACAGGAAGCGGGACTGCACCATAAATCCTCAAGACCTACCCATAGTGACCCCTTTCCTAAAGATTCCACAACCTTCCCAAACAACACTACTAGCTGGGGAAATGTGTTCAAACATATGAGCCCATAGGGATATTTTAATTCAAACCACAACAGCATGCATTTGGAATCTTATAATATTTTTATTTTAAAATTTATTTTATTTGCAAGGAGAGAGAGAGAGAGAGAGAGAGAGAGAGAGAGAGAGAGAGAGAGAGAGAGAGAGAGAGAGAGAGAGAGAAGGGAAACAGAAAGCATGGATGTGCCAAGGCCTCTAGCTTCTGCAAATGAACTCCAGATGAATGCACCACTTTGTGCATCTGGCTTTATGTGGGCACTAGGGAACCGAACTTGGTCATTAGGCTTTGCAGGCAAGTGCCTTAACCAATAAGCCATGTCCCAAGCCCAAATCTTGTCATATTTCTTAGGACCACTCTCTTGTGAGTACATGCCGATCATCTCTGTACCTGAATTCCTCTTTTATTAAAGGTTCTCTAATGACCTAGGAATACTTATTTTTTTGTTTTACTGACATTCTGTTACTAATCAAAATGACCTAGTTTCCTCTGTGATCCCACCTGGAGTTGGGCATAAGCAGGAGGCAGGTCTGCTAGTTCCCTGACATGTGGCTGAGTGGACACGACCAGAACCAGGGAGTGATTTCCCATCCTGGAGCAGAATTGTTAGACTCTACATCATGAACACATTTTTGAAAAGTATTTTGGAAAAAGTAGCACAAAAGCACTTGATTTGATGCTTTTAAATTTATATAGACCTAGACACAATAACAATAATGCAGACATCAATGGATTCTGGATTATGAAAATAAAACATAAGCAATATAATAACCATTTTGCTTAATTGATTCTGATAAGGATAATATTTTGAAAGCAAAGACATAAAAGTAAAAGGCTCATCTCATATGATTATTTTGTAGCAAAACAAATTAGACAATTTCTTGCTTGAAAGCTTTTAAACTACTTGAAATGGAGCACAAATGTCCCCATCCGATATTTATTAAGTGTATAATTGTACAAAATTCTCTCTAATTTTGGTACATGGGATATTCCATTTTCTTTTTCTTAAAACTATTTTAGTTATGTATTTGATAGAGACATACATAGAGAAAGAGAGAAAGAGAGAAAGAGAGGGGAGAGAACTTCACGGCCTCTTGCCACTGCAAATGAACTCCAGACACATGTGCCACTTTGAGTGTATGTGGGTTCTGGATAATCAAACCTGAGCAGTCAGGCTTTACAAGTAAGCACATATAACGGCTGAGAAATCTCTTCCTCTCTGCATTTTCTTTATACTCTAAGTCTTTACCTTCCGAATGACCAGGGTAACACAATTGTAATTGTGTACAAAACACAATAAATAAGTAATAGCACTAAAATACCAGTGAAGTTAATGGTAAAGCTTTATTTCATATTTTAATAGAAATAATTTTCATATAACTTAGTAAAAGATAGTAATAACATCAGAACACAATATGAAAATAGGATGGTTTTCAATTTATGCTAATTTTATTTTTAAGAGACAAAAAGGTCAGTTATGGATGGCAGTGTTCCCCTGTTAGCTCAGCACTTAGGAAATCGAATCAGGAAGACCATGAGTTTGAAACTAGCTTGGGCTACATAGCAATGTGATTATCTCAAATAAATAAATAAATAAATTAGTTAGTTAATGAATGAATTAATAAAAACTTCATGCTCTAAAGAAACTGTACTTAGCCAATTCTTTTAATTTCAAAAATTATTTTATTGTCTTTCATTCACAATACTCCAGAATAAGAAATTACTCCAGAATAAGGCTCTGTGTATAACAACCTATAAGTTTTATTTTTATTGTTATCTTCATTTGATATATTGTAACAAAATTGCACTGCCTTTCAATATGGAGTGTCATGCTGCATAAATCTGAGGTTCACCTATTGCCTCACCTATAATAGAGGGAATGATGCATTCACACGCCCATCTTCAAAAGTCTTTCTTTACTTAACCCAAGAGTGCCTCATAGGTTATTTGTCTGCACTGATGTTTTCTTAATTGTAATTTTCCCCTCAGCTTAGAAGCATGCGCTTTGATATAAATTCAGCACTTTTCTTCTTAAGAATTGTTTTGTTTTTGCATCAGATGTCTGCTCAGTACATAAAGAATACATAGGCTTGTCGTAGATTCTGAATTTCTTGTCCAAGATCTTTAAATATTCAGGCCTCTAAACTATTCTTCCTCTTGAAAACTTAATCACAAAGTGAGAAATATCAAAGGTATATTTTAGATTTTTTGAATGACATACAAAAGAAATACACTCTCATCTTAAGTATTATATTCTCATTTAGAAAACCTGCTATTGGCTTGCCCCTTTCTTTTGATGTCTCCAGTTGTTTGACCAACGATCATTCATCCCTTTCTGTGTTTCTACTTCTCAGAGTGTCACTCTTTCATGAGTGCACATCAGAGATGCCTGTTTCAGCTCCATCTTCATTCTGTTTCCTATTGTTCCTTGGTTCTTCAGAGCTGTTCTGAGAAGTCGTACATTATTTCCTTACAGATAATCTTATTCTGTTTTTGAAGTTCTTATGCTACTGTTTTATCTAGATAATTATCTATATGGAAAAATTGCCCTCTGTTCTTTATGTAATATTCCATTTAAAAACTAGAGCGATGTTATCAGTAATTATTTCCAAAGCCTCCATCACCTCTCCTTTCTTCTCTTCCTTCTTTACTTTTATCTTTCCTTTTTTCCTCCTCTCCTTCCTTTTCTTTTTGACTTTTCTAGATAGAGTTTGAATGTTATTTATTATTTTCTTTTCTTACTTGTTTCTGATTTGGTTTCCTAGTACTTTACTTGGCACTGTTATCACAGTTGAGTTCTACTTGACTTTCTTTCCTCATAATGTCAGATCTGCCTCCTTTCTGCTGTGCAATGTAGGCAGGGGCTCAGTCTCTCTGCCATGTGCTTTCCCACCACTTGTATTTACTGGATCTCCCAGGTAGGTTGGGCTGATACTAAACTTTTAACCCCCTCCTAAGAGGAGTTGCAAGGAAACAACAATTGCTTGAGGAGAATATCCACTCCTTGCTTTTGTAGGCTGGGTCTTGAGACACTTTCTTATCTTTTATCCATGGCTTACATATGAATATCAATAAGGAAATAGATGGGTCAGTGTATTAGACAGTTAATTCCATGATACTGGGTTGAAATCCAACCAAACACAGTTTTATGGGAGGAAAGGATTTTTTTTCAAGCTTGCAAAATCCAAGGGAAGTTCCATCAATGGCAGGAGAAGCTGGCTTCCATTCATAAATCCAACCAGAGAGAGAAAGCACCATCAGTCAGCAATACCAAAAAGCAGCAAGCATGAACAAGCCAGCAGCAAGCAGGAGCCCCAGAGTTCAAACTGCTCTCTGCACACATTTAGGCTAATATTCCAGAATCTGCCCCTATTGACATCTCATTTAGACAGGCAACTTTTGTTTTAAGAAAAATAACTGAGTCTATACCACCACAATTGGTAACTATATATGCCATATTTTTGCTTGTTAATTTATTTTGGAATAGAGAAGCAAAATTGTGTGCTTTGTCTTTAGTCAACAGTTGTAACCAAAGGCACAGTTGAATCTTTTCAAAATACCAGACACGTGCTGTTGACAATACTTAATTAAATCATGGCAGAAACATTTAAGTACATAGATTTTTTTCACTATGATTCTGTTTATTGGCACAATTTATAATCACTTTACAGAGCTAATGGATTTAAAAAAATAGAATTCTAACATAAAACATTTTTTAAATTATTATATAAGTCAATGTGCTATCTTAGAGTATTTAACCCTGCATTTGAAAGTGAGAAAAGGGCTGGGAGATAGTTCAGCAGTTAATATCACTTGCTTGCAAACCCTGATGGCCCGGCTTTCATTCCCCAGTACCCATGTAAAGCCAAATGCACAAAGTGGTGCATTTGTCTGGAGTTCTTTTGCAGTGGAAGAGGTCGTGGTATGCCCATTCTCTCTCCCCTTATCTCTGCTTGCCAATAAATAAATATAAATATTTAAAAAATATTTTTAAAAAGAAATTAAGGAGCCAGGAGTGGTAGTGCACACCTTTAATCCCAGAATTTGGGAGGCAGAGGTAGGACAATTGCCATGAGTTCGAGGCCAGCCTGAGACTACATAGTGAATTCCAGGTCAGCCTGGGCTAGAGTGAGACTCTACCTCAAAAATACTATAAAATAATAATAATAATAATAATATAAAAATAAAAGAAATTAGGGAAATATTTAAACACCACATACCAACATTATTTCGGAGATAACCTTCCATTTTTTTGTTAAAAGATGTTTGGTTCAACTATTATTGTTGAGAATATGTCTCCATCTGAACAAACTTACAACTATCAAATCATATGACTATTTGTCGGATATTCACAGAGATTTAATGGTCTACATAAAATTTTCTAATATTTTCATTTGCTTCAAAACAATGCATTTTCAAGCTAAATTCAAAGCTATAATTAGCTAAGAGCCAGACTAATAAGATTTTAGACAAACAAAGCTTCCTTGCCCTACAGACTGCTTTCAAGATAATTACAGCTTAGTGCTTTGGTCACTGGTGATTTTAAAACAACAATCTTATTGCAAATCACAGACCATCATTTTAGCTACAGCAGGGACATGGAACCGGATTTTCAGCTTCAAAATAACGGCAACTTCCACAGGGAAGAAAGCATATTGACTTGTCTCTGACAGCCCTCATTACTGTAATCGTTGCTGTGGAGAGGATTAAAAGTACACTCATTGCCCCACTCTGAAGATGCAAAAGTTGAACAGACAGATATAAACTAATCCAAGTTAAATAGGGTGCCAGGAATCTTGTTTTCTGTGCTCCTCAGTATGAACTATACAGTTCCAATGTATCTTGTATAATGCTTACAGCAGAAGAGTGATTTTAAGTGAAGATACTTTTGCATACAGGCTTGATTTACTGTTTGAGTCAGAATAACTCCTTTTAGAATATCTGGAACAGCAGGTTGTTCACTAGTATGCATAGCAATGAGTTCTATTTTGAAAGCACTGCTTCTCAGCAAGAGATATGTTTTCCTAAAGATTCACAACTGGAAACATTGTCCTGAGGAAAAAGTCCTTCATCTGTTGGTTTTGTTTTAACTCAGGCGCAACTCAACTGAGATGCTAAAATCATTGAATTTGATTAAAAATGTATGGAGAAAAAGTTCCTCTCAAAAAGACTGTAGACAAGCAGTGATAACAAAATGAATGACTGGTGTGTTTTCACTGCTAGGGGCTTGTTAAATATTTATAGATCCAATTAAAGGAGGAAGAACTATGCATTTATAGTGTACAATATTGTTTTTATATTTCAATGTGATAGGACTAACACTGCTTTTTATGGATTATGGATCAAAACTTGTCCTTTGAAAAAAATTATCCACTTTTATTTCCTTACTTCATAGCTTTTCCTCTGTGAATTGGTAGTGATGTATGACAAATTGCTAATGGATAAATTAGAAATTAATACTTGCTACTGGAAAAATACAGCACACAAAATATACATATAACAATGCAAATGAAACAGGTAACCAAAGTCTGCAGTTCATGATGATCTATTGCTTTATACTTGAAACATCTAGATTCTTTTTTTATTTTTCCTTTTCTTTTTCCATTCATGCTCTTATTGCGTTCATAGCTATATAAACCCACTGTAAAATATTTAATATATAGCAATGAATATACACATACAATTGTGAGCATTGTACAGATTGTTTCAGGATGAGTGATGATGAACATATTTTGTGGTCCTTTTATTTTGTTTCTGTTTATTAGATCCTTACAAAAAAACAATATTTTCTTCCTGGGTGTTCTGTCACATGTTAATCATCATCTTCTCTGTACTTGACAGTTCACGTCACGGAATCCAAGCAATCAATACTCAGGATGGAAGTAAAAACCAAGTGAGGCTATCAGCCAACTTGGACAAGCAGAGTTTTGAGACAATTTAGAGGTAACAAAGTCTCCAAAAGTAAAAGAGAGGAATGACCTTGAGCAGGTAAAGGGCAATCTGTTGTATTCCCTCTCTCTTCTCACCTACAACCTGACCGGAGGGTAAGAAGGAACTACTAGGTGTCTGACCATAAGGCATTGAATTCAGTTTACCCCAGACTCTTTCTTGGAAAACTACCTACTTGAAGAAGGATCATTCCCTCCCCTAGTTCCCTTTCCTGGAAATCTGGAGGTACCTGGCATGTGGTACAGATAGACAAGCTCAGCCCCCTTCCAGAACATTTCTGTAAAAGACTCCAATCATTGACATCAGTTGGGCTTTCCCTTTTTTGGGGGGACTCCTTCTGGCCTTATAGCAAGGACTCTTCCTTCTTTCCTTTTCCTAAACTATACAATATAATTATTGTAAACTTTACCCTCTGTCGTCTGGATTTCATAAATATATTATACAGTTTCATAAATGCATAATTTCCAATTACATAATACAAGAACCTGCAGGCTACTAACTCAATGGAAATTTTTGTGGCCATGAACATCCATCTGGTACCCTAACTCCTGAGTTACTGCTCCACCAAGAGCCAAGAAAGACTGTTGCTCTCACAGATGCGATAAATTCCCATTTCAGTACCAGGCCTAAGAAAAGGTGGGGTAGAATGTTAGTAGGTACATCCATTCTGTCAACAGTGTGGAGGCAGAGCTCTCCATTGTCACCTTCAGCAGCCTCAGAAGTTCCCTTATCTTTTAGGGACATCGACCTGGGGGAAACTAGTATTCACGGATTTGATGCAGAAAAAGAGTTCATGAAGAGCTGCTGTGAATCATAGCTGGAGATTTTTTATTAAAGATATTAAGAATGATGGTGAGGAAGAGTGGGAAAGCACATCTAGAGCATGGGTGTGGGCTCTTCAAACACAAATGCAGAAAGACATCCATCCCCTTGGTTGTATGTGTGTGGGGAAGGATCCTCAAGGAGGAGTCACAATGGAATGGCTTGGTGATTCACAAGCTATATCACAAAACGGTGCTAAGGAACCGTTTCCTCTTTCATCCTCTTTGGCTGATGGAGACTACACATTGGGTCTGGAAGTACTTTGCATGAAATTATGACCTGATAAAGGAATACCAGAAATTTCTTGGGTTCTATGAGTTTAGAGCATGTTATTTCCCAATATGTGGGGTTTCTAGTAAGAGTTCTCAAAAATTGTATGTTTATAGCTGAGAAGGGAGACAGGTCTTAGGCAGTTAGTTGAGCTGGAATCCTTGCTTCACTGCAGGTGAGAGGCTCCAACTAGATTGCAGTTTGAGGGGCTCCTCTCCCTTCTCCTGTCCCTGAAGTTTTTCTTACCTTTCTATCCTGCCTCAGTAGCATTTTGCTGAATGGCACTTTCGCATGCTGTAAATGTCTCAGGTTTTAAAATCCCATTTTCCCTCATAAGCAACATTTGTTGTGATGAATTTTATAAGTGGCTCTTTATTATTTGAATTTTGACACATCATTAAGGATTCTCCTCTGAGCCAGAGGTTTTATTCCCCCAAATTTATAATTTTCATCACTTTTATCACAAATTGTGTGTAAGAAAAAAATTTGATCACAGAACTTTTTAAGAAAGACAACAAAGTAAGCATTTTGGTCAATGATCTTTTCTGTTTTTGCTTCTCCTTTGTTTGAGGTCTCTTTTATCTTCTGGAAGGAATGCAACTGACGCCCCATGTGATGTATGACAGTCGTTACTTTTGAAGCTACCACTGTTGTTTTAGAGTAAGATTTCCATGTGAATATAAAAATGTTCTCCAGTATTAATACTTGAGCTGTGCTTTAAATATGACTGTTGAGTGTATGATTTCTCTGTTGATATTCTCCTAAATGTTTTGCTTTAAAGACATTAATTTAGGGCTGGAGAGATGGCTCAGCGGTTAAGGCACTTGCCTCCAGTGCCTAAGTTCCCGGGTTCAATTCCCCAGGTCCCACATAAGCCAGACCCACAAGGTGGTGGCCCTGGTGCTCTCTCTCTCTCTCTCTCTCTCTCTCTCTCTCTCTCTGCTTGAAAATGAATAAATAAAATATTAAAAAAAAATAAAAAAATAAAGACATTAATTTAATAAACATAAATTAACATTTTCTAATACTAAAACACATTTCTGGAGTGAGTTCATTCTCTAATTTATTTTATTTTTATTTTCAAATATCTTTATTATGAATAAGTTTATAAATTGTATGAGAAAATCTTTTGAAGGTGTCCCATTTCCCTCCTCTCTGTCTCCTAACCACTGGGGTACTTCCTTGGTGTGCATTTTGTATCTGTCCATAGGATAGGGTGTTATGAACTGCACCAGAGGGAGCCAGTTTTACATGTTTTTTTTCCTTCCCTTTTATGTATTGTTGCACAATATTCTCCCCCACCATGGCTCTTTCTACCCCCGTCAGCTTTGTTGTTGACATCTTAAGTTTCTCTGGATCTTTGCCCTGGGTTGTGTTGAGTATCATTGGTGTCTGTCTCCATTGACCTTTCATGGGTTACAGACTTGCTGAGGTGATTGGTCTCCTGTTTGTCTCATCACTTTCTCAAAGATTTCATTTGGGCCCTGTGTGAAGGTTAAGTGTGGTTTGTCTCCTGCCAGGATGTCAGCCATTGTCCAATGTCTTGGTGGAACTGGGTTGTCCCTGGCTCTCTCAATGCCTTCTGAAACACACAAATAGAATCTCCATCGAAGAGTGAGATCAGTATAGGTTAAATGAGACAACATTTCCATTTTGGCTGGCTCCTAATGGGTGTAGCCTCTCTGTTGCTTTCTGGTAGTGGGAATTTCCCCTAGAAGCCGAGATCTTGGGGATAATAGGATTTTTCCATGGATCCCAGTTCCAGTTAAGCATTCCTTGTCACTAAGCAGATCCCTTAGCCAATCAGTAAGCCATTGGTTACCCCCCTTGGTTTAGTGTCACTATTGAGCAGATAACCATTTTTTGACTTGCTGGTCTCTTCCATATAGCAGTATTTCAGCATTCTTGTGACAACTGTCTACAGTATATATCAGTGGTCTCTTCTTTCTCCAAATATCATTGACCAATTTCCTCTGCCAACTTATGCAGCACCTTCCAATGCTTCACATGCTACCATCTGGGAACTGGTTACCATGCTGGATCTAGAAGAATCTCTTGGTGTTGTTTGATGATGCTCTGTGAATTCTTCAGCAATAGGGTCTTGCCTTATGCCTGGGCAGATATTCAAGAGCTTTGACAGAAATCTGTCACATTTTGAGGACCTTGTGGGTCTCTTTGACCAACAGCTCAGTGTGGGAAGGAACCAATTTTTGGGGGGTGATGGGAGTGTGTCCTTCCCAAAGCAGAAGGACAGAGTCCCTTAAAATCTCAACAATAAAGCAAACTTAATAACACACCACCACGACTCAGGGAACTTAGTGGAAGAGAGGGCGGAAAGAATGTAAGATACATGGTTGGGGAGAATATACAGAGGCATTTCTCCCCCTCAGTAACAACACATAAACATGGGGGCAGGGAACCTGGCTGCCTCCTGTGCTATTCATAACCCTCTACCCCATAGATTGATCCAGAATGCCCACTGAAGAGGATACCCAGTGGATTGGGTACAGGGAGGAGGGAAATGGGATTCCAACAAAATATTTGCCCATACAATGCATCTAATTTTGCATTAATAATATTAATTTGCATTAATAATAAAGATATCAAAATAAAAATTAAAAATTAAAAACAAAAACAAAAACAAAAATAATTCATTATACCCTGCCATTACATAATAATATTAAGCTAGAGTAAGAAAAAAATATAAGCTTATCCCCACCATGCATGAATCAATAATCTAGATAGTAGATAGGTATATAATAAGTATAAACAATCTATATAACCTGTAGTGTCTTCTGAATTACCTTAACATGGTTTTCAGAACTATTGCTTTCCAGAAGAAAACATGTCATTTTTTATGTAAAGAGCCTTTTTTGACCCTCAAAATCAATGTCATAGTAAAGATCTCATGTTCTTTGCAAAATAATGCAATATTTTTAAAAGATAGAATTGAATAACATAAAGATAGCCTTTCAATTTAAAGGCCATTAAAGTCAATAGAATTAAGTCATCAGAGGTTACAAATATACAATACTAAAAGGAAGGGGGAAAAGAGGACAGACATAAAATAGGAAAAGTGCAGACAAACATTGTGGCATGCAGAGAGCCAGCCAGAAAGTCAGATATTATTAAACACAATAATAAAACTA
>PVHP010035794.1:0-18288 GCA_004024765.1 Zapus hudsonius
TGGGGATTAGAACTTAAGAGTACCCAGCTAATTCCAATGTACCTCAGAACTCAAGGAGTACCCAAATTCTTGTCTATAAAATTAAAGAATTAAAATTATAGACCACCAGAGGATAAGATGAAGAAGGAAAGATATCAGAGGGCTTTCATTCATAAGGAAAAACGTTCATGTAGGAAAGAACCCTGAGCCACCTCTCACCCCAGTTGGAGCTATGGGGTTGGGGGATTTACCTAAAACTGGAGCCTGGGGGTTCACATGTCTCTCTGTTGGCCTGCCATGTCAGAGAATGAGAGAGGACTACCTGTTTCAGGTGACTTTAAGGACCTGGCACAGGTGAGCATAGAGACAGCTGGTTGGTCTATCATTGACCAATCAGTTTCAGGATTAGGTTTGAACTCTAGTTAGACCCCTCCCACTCAAGGGGAGGGGTCAGGCCTGAGATGAGTGAAGCCTGCCTGAAAGTACATGTTCACCTGTCACACCCTGGCCCCTGATCTTGACGGCTTTCTGAAACACTCCCACAGCCAAGGAAGCTGGTCCGCTGGTCCCCAGAGTACCTGAAGAGAAGGTGAGTGTGTCAGCAATTGCTGACAGGAGAAAGGCACTTTCCTCCTGCTCATTTCCCAGCAAGATAAGGGATCAGAAAGTGCCGAGTGCAATATAAATCCTAGTCATCACTTGTTTGGTATTCAGCTCAGGGTCTCGGGGTTTTGACTGACCCTGAGTGCTTGAAACCTTCCCTCCAAGAGGGAGACTGGCAAGACTGAGGAAGTTGGAGAAACTTATAAGGCTCAGTAATCTAAGAAAGTTGTAAGATTTGGGAGGATCTTCTCCAAGGTGCAGGGAACCCCAGGGGTGCAGCTACCTGTGAGTCAGCCTTTAAATGGTGCAGGGAACCCCAGGAAACTCTGTGGTCCACTGAGCTAGACTTGAGTGCAATCATGTGGTTGGTCTGTCAGTGACAGATATGGGATGAACAGATGTTTATTCAGGTCTCTCCAGGAAGTCCCACCACCATGTCGGCAGACATGTTTTGCCTTTCACACACTAGTACACATGGGATTACCTAGACTCGGGTAATTTGGACCCGATGAGCTGAAATTTTCTTGACAATGCCTGCTTATCACTAGAAGTTTTTATCTCTGTTGGAACTACCTGAACCCATACAGGAATAGCTGAACAGCTCATGACTATCTCAGTTAACAAGCGGCACAATCTTATTTAGGGAAGGCGTGTAATTTGACCATTTCTCCTTTGCTGTCTTATTCCTATTACTAAGGGGTCTGTCATCCTACAGCCCAATTCACCGACAACTCACTGGTAGCCAGAGCTTGGCTATTTCCAGTGAGATCCCTTCGGCAGAGGCTCCCTCCGAGGCCAAGGGAAGGGAGTGGTGCTGACTTCACTGTGGACAAGCAGTTCTGCTGTCCTTCTGTCCCAAGGAAAGTTTTGCCATATTCGAGGGTGCAGGTATTTGTTCTGAGCCCTCCAGTCACAGGGACTCCTTCCTGCAAGAGCTACAATTATTTCTAGAAGCTTAGCTGAGCTCTGCAAGCTATAAATAGGAACTGAACCCCCCCCAAAAAGAATCCTTTGGCAGCAAAGCTCGAGTTTATTAAAACAGGTAATAACATAATGCAATTTTCTTTTGCCCATGTTAGGCCAATGTATTTCTGTACAAACAAGGTAAGGCAACATAGACAGATAAGGCTTTCAAAGTGTAATATACAAAACAAAACATGTTAGTTAAAAAAATGCTTCATGATAGAAAAAATTCGCATCCCCAGGGAGGAGGGGGTTCACAGCAAGATACTGTGGGTCTGAGCTGACCCTGACATCCAGGGCGAGCAAAACCCCAGCTCTGAGGTATCACAGGAGTTCCAAGGCAAGTTGGATGGTCAGCAAGCCCTGTCCCCACCCAGAGCATCCAGTCAGTAGGCAGCCTCGGGTGCAGACGTCTGGGGATGGGGTTCTGCATAGATGGCTAAACGGAGTGCACATTCTGGGTCTTGAGAATGTCACAGGAGAGCACAGGTCCTGCTGTGTCTCCTGCTGGTGGCGCCATATCTTGGCTGTGCTCAGGACGATTCTCCATTTCTGTAGCTCAAAGTACACGGGCCCAAGAGTCTGAGCTGACTGAGTTTCTAGCTCAGAATGTATGTGATGGACATGGCCTCCGACATGTAAACACTGACTGCCCTTGACGTCACAGCAGGGAGCTGCCAGGAGCAGGTTAGTCCAGAGGTGCCAGGGCCTAAGAGTAGACTGCCATCTAGGAAGCAGACAGGAACAGGTGAGCTCGCTCTCTTCCTCTGATTGGCTTTGACCCGTCTCCAAGTCTCAACCTTGGCCGAGGCCCCAGAAAGGGTCAGATTCTCACACGCTCAGGAAAGCTGACGTCACACCATGACCACGCATTTACTGGACATCTCAGAAACACCCCACAGCACCTCCAAAGACACCTTCGGTTGAAGTCCACATTAACTAATTTCACTCAGAGCTCAAGTAGGAGATTGGGAAGGAGTTTTATTGTACTTCTTTCCTTCTTTCTTGCTGTCTTTTTCTTTTCTTTTTGCAGTGCTGGGGGAGAGAACCCAAGTCTACCAGGTGTTGACATCCCCCACTCCTAGTCCAGTGCTCTCAGTATTTGGCTTTGACCTTTGGGAACTTGGCAGTGACTCATGATGGGGTCTGCATAGGCTTTTGTTCACGTTAAGGCATGTATAGGCACCCTAGGGTTCCTTGTGTTAGTGTGGCACTTTTTCACGTCTGGGAAACTAAGAAACATTCATACGGTACCCAGAAGTTAGGGGGGGACAGGTAGAAAGAAGAAAACCAGGTTCTTTACTGTGCATGTAGAACAGAGAAGAAAAGAAAAACAAAAACAACCATTAGCCTTGTGTTTTTCCTCCCTCTACCCAGAAATGCGAGGAGGAAGGGACCTGGTGGCCATTCGGCTGGCAGCCTTAGGAAGGAAGGGAGTGGGCATGGTCACCCATCATTCAGTGCTCCTTTGTTTCCAGACTCTGTGAAGAACTTTCAGAATGTGCACATTCCAGAGCAGCGTGGCTCTCAGCACTTTTGGTTGTGTGTGCTGGCTTTGACGTCAGCGCTGCATCCACACAAAGGACACAGTCCACACCGGGAGCCACGCAGGGAGACTCCCGTCCAATGGCTGAGCCGTTCTACCTCACTTGCCGGTCCTGCTTCCGCTTGGCAGCCGCAATCCACACTGTGATACAGCTGGACATCAGGATCTCTTCCGGGAAGTAGGATTTCACTTCGAGGATGTCACTCTCTTTAGTCTCCATGTAACTTACCAGAGTGTCCCTGAGGCTGCAAAACCAAGGAACAGTCACATCAGGACCCAATCAGTGGTCACACATTCCAGTATCAGCGGGATCGGACATAAGGAGGGTCCACTTAGGTCAGCCAAGGGCTGAGCTGCTGAACTGGGCTGGAACCTGGGCCCAGGGCTCCTGGTAGTAGGAGCCGCCTCTGCTAAGCCCAGCCAGATAGCTGCAGACACTATGATCTGCGGGCCTTTGCAGCTGTGTTGCAGATTCGTCAGGAAGGGGCTGGGACGCGTTCAGGGCAGTGAAGGCTTGAACAAGCTGAAGAACACAGATGTATATAGGTACACACCATAAAGCATACTGGAAGAAAAGAGCCGCTCTAAAATGGACTGGTGAGGAAAACGAGTTCAACGAGAGAAACTAAAGGAGCAGAGCAAGATGGCGCACACCTGGAACCCAGCACTTGGAAGGAAGACTCTAGACAGGGCTACACAGCAAGACCCTGCCTTGAAAGAGGGAGAGAACAACGTTTAATCCCCAGAGCACACGACATATTAAACTGGCCAACAAACAAATGTATTGAGCTGGAGAGATGACTCAGCGGTTAAGGCACTTGCTTCCAGTGCCTAAAGCCCCGGGTTCAATTCCCCAGTACCCACATAGGCCAGATCCACAAGGTGGTGGCCTTGGTGCTCTCTCTCTCTCTCTCTCTCTCTCCTCTCTCTCTCTCCCTCCCTCTTTCTCTCTCTCTCTCTCTTCTGTATCTCTCTGCTTGAAAATGAATGAATAAAAATTAAACAAAAAACAAATATATCGCAGAACTATGGCAGTCCAAGAGGGACATTTTATAACCTGGAGGGGTTAAGGAAGACCCTTACCAGTGCATTTTCCTAGGCTTTTTAGAAAGATCCTGTCAGATTTGACTTCCTAAAATTAAAGCCTGAGATCATTTGTAACACATACAGATAAAACATTAGTTTCTGTTTGGATATAATGAGCTCCTACAGATCACTAAGAAAGAGATAAAACGCTTCATAGAAAATAACCAAAAGCTATCCAAAGGCGGTTGAGAAGGTGACAGAGAAGTGGCTGATGAGGTAAAGCTGGGATAGGAAGGAGATGCTGGCTGGCTTCCTGCCATGACACTGGCACAGAGGGAAGGATGAAGAGCGGGGATTTGCCTGCAGCTTGTACACATCGGGGTAGCCTTTTTTATACCAACGTTAAAATGCACATCTGTTTAACACAGCGAGTCCACTTGTTATAAGAATACATGACTTCTAGAGCCATGGATCCTCCAACCCTACCAAGGAACCACAGGCTGATAGCTGACATCTGGGCAAAAGATGAGCCACCCCAGATCTTCCATGAAGAATCCATATAAAACCCTGCAGAGAGTGGTGGGATAAGCAAGAGACCTATAACCACAGCCAATCAGTCAACACAGAATAAGCCAGAGAGACAGACACCAACGACTCTCAACGCAACCTAAAGTGGAAGTACAGAGACCCCCTAAGACCTCTACAATAAAAGCAGCCTTAATACTCACCCACCATGACTCAGGGAACTGAGCAGAAGAGGGAGTGGAAAGATTGTAAAAGCCATGGTGGGGGAGACATTGATCTCCTCAGTAACAACATACAAAGGGGGGTGGAACCAGGCTGACTCCTAGGCTATCCATAACCCCCTACCCCATGGACTGACGCAGACTACCCACAGAGAAGGATATCCAGCTGATTGGGGACAGGGAGGAGGGACATTGGGGAAATGGGGATATCAGCTCATTAGTTGTTCACTCAATGTATCTAATTATGGACAATAAAAAAAGAATATATGACTTGTATTTGTTTTGTTCTGTTTTTTGTTTTTTTTTTTTTGAGGTAGGGTGTTACTCTAGCCCAGGCTGACCTGGAATTCACTATGTGGCCTCAAACCCATGACAATCCTCCTACCTCTGTCTCCTGAGTGCTAGGACATGTGCCACTATGTCCTGTAATTTGTAGATTTTTTTAAAAGAAAAAAATCTCAGGAGATGAAAAACCAAAGAAATAAGTTGAGGTGCAGTGGAAATGGGAAATCAGCAGGAAAAAGGGTCCTGGGGAAGACAGAACTGTCAGCATCTTCATGGAAGGCCATTCTGTAGCCCCTTGCTCTGCCAGCAGCTATGAGAGGCCACGCTCCTCACCTGCCAGCAACTGTGAGGCCACGCCCCTATCCTGCCAGCAGCTATGAGAGGCCATGCCCCTCACCTGCCAGCAGCTATGAGGCCACACCCTGCCCTGCCAGCAGCTATGTGAGGTCATACCTCCACGTGGGGTTAAAGCTGTCCTGGGGCTGGGAGCTCCTGAGTTTCAGCATAATCATTTCGTGCAGCTCCAGGATGAAAGTGTCTAGGCCTGCTTGATTCAGGAATGTGTTCAGGAGCCTGGTGTGTTGTGAGCTGAGGGCTTCCTTGTAGTTCCTACTGATTTCCCGAAACGGCTCCTGAAATGGAGATGAAGAAGCAGGTAAAAGGCCTGGAAGGGGGGGCTGCAGCTCCTCTCCCTGGGAAGGCAGAGGCAAGCCTCACCTTCTTCAGTCGTAGCAGCTGTTCTGACTTATGTGCAGACAGGAACTGCCAGAGAGCGATGGTGTGTCTCAACTGGCACCTGTTTAAGGCCTGAGAGAGGAACAGAATCCCAAGCTGTAGGCAGAGGTCCCACGCCTGCACCCCTGTAAATCGAGGAATCTGCCTGCTGCTGCGTGGGTGCATTACCCCCCTTCCATTTCACCCACTTAACTGCTGTCTCTCAAATATTTGATATTCTCCCTCCCTGTAGCAATTCAAGACTCCATGACCCCTGAGTCCTGTCACGTGGTGGCCCTGCCTAGTGGTCGCCATGGTCTGTGTGTCTGTCTATTGCTCCGAGTGTGCTCTTTGCACTGTGGACTGGTTGGATGAGAAATGCTTTTGATCCCCCCTCTTTTCTGGGGTGCCTACATTGATGCTCCCTGCATGATGGTATTGTAGGAAGCAGGGGGCTTGAGGGATGGTGATGCCAACTTCCCATGCAAAGCCTTCCAAGAGGAACCTCCTTACTTGTTTGGTTTTTTTGTTTTCATGAGGCCTTGCTTTGAGCCCAAACAGGCCTGGAAGCTGCACTCCTCTCCAGGGTACTGGGATCATAAGCATGTACCACCAGGACCCACCTTTAAAACCAGAGTTGTCTGGTCACCCATCTGCAGGACATCTTGGATGTAGGCATTCAGTTCCATGCTGGGATCCCCACCAGCCGTGCTCAGGAAGCCGAGGGTGACCTCTATGAGAGACAGGGCCTCACAGGCGTCACTGTAGGACTGTAGGTGTCCGCTGATGGCACTCACAACCGAGTTGGGGAGTGGGTTCTGGGAATGCAAAAACAGGACAGGGACCATAGTCGGCTCCTTGTTTCTCACTGCCCAGCCACAGGGGACGCGCTCACCAATAAGCACTACCACAGCCGATGCTGGGTGCTCACTAGGCGTAGACAGCGTTCCAGTCTCGACATGAATGGGCACAAATTCACAGCACCATCAAAACAACCCTGCGAGGGGTTTGGGGAGCTGGCTCAGAGGGTAAAGCACATGACATGAAATATGAGGACCTGAGTCTGATCCTCAGCACCCATGTAAACACTAGGTGGAGCCGGGCGTGGTGGCGCACGCCTTTAATCCCAGCACTCGGGAGGCTGAGGTAGGAGGATCGCTGTGAGTTCAAGGCCAGCCTGAGACTCCATAGTGAATTCCAGGTCAGCCTGGACTAGAGCGAGACCCTACCTCGAAAAATCGAAAAAAAAAAAAAAACCCACTAGGTGGGTGAGGCAGCCTGTCTATCATCCCAGTGGGTGAGCTGGCTAAACCAGGCAGTGGGCACTAGGTCCAAGTGAGAGGTCCAGGAAGACACCTGATATCAAACTCTGGCCTCCACACACACATGCACACATGTGCAGCTACACATGCAAACACACACAAAACAAGAACAACAACACACAATTCTGGACTGGGAAGATGGCTCAGCGGTCAAAGGCACTTGCTTACGAAAAGCACTCCTATGAGAATATGGAGAGACACGGCTCTTCATCTCCTCATGTGGTAGTTTGAAGAATGTCCCCCAAAAGAATTAAGGGTTTATTAAAATTATTGTCTCCAGGTTTCTGGCTGGAGGAAATCCCACTTTGGCCTAGCCTCCCGGGAATGACCATGTCTAATTTGGATGTAAAATACTAAGGATAGATATGCAAAAGAAGAGCCAAACCCTGACCTGGAGTTCTGCATTTTGTGAAACACAGTGTGTGTTACAGTGTGCTTGCTTGTGGTGCTGGTGCTGGGCTTCTGTCTCTGTCTCTGCTTGGATCTGTGAAAGGGGGCCAGCTTTCCCTTAACTTCTTCCCCTGGATCTGTTCAATAAATATTTTCCTCCCATAATCGTGCCTGGTTTGGGGATTCATCCCAGCAGCGTGTGGCTGACACCTCAGGAGCGCTGATAGGCACACAGCAGGAGTAAGCAAACTGTCTGGACCTTTTACCTTGAAGTACTTGGTTGTGACTTGGTTCTAAGAATGAACCCCTGGAGGTGTCAATGTGTTTAAACTCAAGCAGGAAACCTGCTGTCCTGCTGGCTTCTGCAGAGTCCTGGGCTCTTAGAGAGTCACAGAGACCCTGTGTTCACGGCAGACATGGGATGAGGCTGGTGCCATCGGTGGACAGAACCACCCAGCAAATGGCCAGGGTTGTCATGAGTACCTGTTCCATTTTGTTCTTGATGTCCATAAAGAGGTGCTCATAGTTCCAGTCCTGTCTGTACACCAGCGTGGGTATTCCCTAAATTGACAAAGGAAAGAGCCTTGGAAATGCAGACCATAGGAGGTCTTTATTCCACAGTAGATCACTCCCAACAGCAGTACCAGGTGAGTCAGGACACTTGGGCAGCAGGCCACTTTGTTGCCTGGGACGTCTCTATTCAAGACAGCATCATGGGAAACAACAACACAAGCCATGGTGGCCTGGGAGGCATTACACCACACTGAGGACCACAAGAGGTGCCAGGCAGGACAAAGGCAGGAGGGCGGCTCATGCACGGCCCTCCTCAGTGACAGTCAAGTACCGCCAGTCATGGACACCGTGGTCACTAGACAGGGCTGTGAGTGAATCAGACAATGAGATGCCATGTCTATCTAAGGGAATTATAAACCTACAGTGATACATCTGACTGCCCTGGAGGGGCAGAAATGTGAACCTGCCATTTTCCACAGGGGTGGGAAAAATCCCATGTGCAAAGTCACAGGATTTAGGGCATGAGATGGGGGATGGAGGTGGCCAGCAGGTTGGGCTGGGGACAGGTCATAAGACCTTCTGTACCAGACACAGGAGGACAGTGGGATGCCAACATAAGGGGCTCTGCAGGGTGTCCAGCCAAGAGGATGGGGAGGACTGTGCCAGCTGGCCTTGAAGGTGACACAAGCTATGGCAGTTAAAGTATAAGGACACACCTGGCAGAAGGTACCTGGGCACAGACCGCTGGGGAACACTAGCACCTGTGGGGGGCTGAGGTGCAGATGGCGTGCTTAAGGAGTGCCACCCAGCCAGGAGGCTGGTGGGAAGGTGGCACAGGTCACTCTGGTCCTCTTCCCTCAAAACGCAGAAAGGGATCCGTGTTAATGACAGACACAGAGCGCATGTTGGGCACTGGGCTCTCCCTACCTTGAGGATCAGCCTGGGCTTGCCCTGGAGGAAGCGGCCGCTGATCTGCCGCTGGATCTTTTCCAGGTCAAACTCCTGCGAGGTCTCCCCGCCCTGCTGCACTTGGTACTGGCAGTTGGAGAGAATCAGCGGAGTCAGGTCCCGCTCTACCTCGTAGCTGATGACATGCAGGTCGGTGATCTCGGAGGCATTCACAGAATAGCTGAGAGACACAAGACGCATGCTTGATGTCAGGGGGGCTTTCAGGGTGCACGAGGCCACTCCTATGGCAGCCCTCGTGGTGTAAGCAGGTGAAAGCCACATGCCCATGAGGGACTCTGCAGAGGGAATGTCTGCCAGGTGAGGAGCAGGCAATGGAAGGGGCTTGGAGGCCCTGGCACTGGCCAAGCTTTGTGTCCTGCTGGCTTGTGCGCGTACCTGTTTTCTTCCTTGGAGAACTTTCCCACTGTGTAGACCATTTCATTGTGTAGGCTCATCAAGTAGCTGACCAAAGCAGTTGCACAGAGGCCCAGGCCCCGTCGACGTGGTAGGATGACCTCGAAATCAGTGTCCAGATCCAGGTCGGATTGGCAGTAGTCCTTATGTAGCTTGATCTCACCTGGAAATGCAGGTTGTTCCTGAGCACACAGGTGATCCGCCCCAGCACCAGGCGAGGGGAAGGAGAGGCACCTACACATGGGTGACCTCAGCAGCTAAATCCAGCTAGTCTTAAGGCCCTGCCTCCAACCTCAGGTGACCTCAACTCTTCCATGGGTCCGTACTTGCAGAGTCAAGAAGACTAAGGGGCTGGGCGTGGTGGCGCACGCCTTTAATCCCAGCACTCAGGAGGCAGAGGTAGGAGGATCGCTGTGAGTTCAAGGCCACCCTGAGACTACACAGTGAATTCCAGGTCAGCCTGGGCTAGCGTGAGACCCTACCTCGAAAAAAAAAAATAAAGAAAAGAAAAAGAAAAAAGAAGACTAAGGGTTTATTTCTGATGCCCTTGAATTTCTACCAGTGCCTATCTGAAGACACTTTGGGGCTTTCAGACCCATGCACTAAGCAGGGTATTGGGTGGCACAGGCAGAGCTAGCCGAGGAGCTGTGGGTGCCCAGTGCATCCTATAACTCTGCTAGAGGGCAGGGGACACCTACCATTGGTCTCCAGCGACCGCCTCAGTGCATTCCATGTGGACAGGAAGATATTGATCCGGTCAAGAAACAACTGCCTGAGCCCATCTGCCGGACAAAGCATTTGGTATCAATCCATTGACGATAGTAATGAGCTCTGGGGGGAACCAGTTGTGGGCCTTCCTGTTTGCAGCAGCACCCATAAGGTCCTTTCCTCTCACACCGAAAGCCTAGGGCACAGAGACCTGTTCCTGAGCCCTCACCCCCACCAGCAACCCTAGGATGATCTCCAACCTGTGATCCTCCTCCCTCTACCTTTAGATCACTGGGATTACAGGCATTTGTCACCACACCCAGGGTATTGTGGAGCTGGTGGTGGAACTCAGGGCTTCATCCACACTTGGAAAGCACTCCACCCACTAAGCTCCATCCCCAGCCCCTGCCAGCAATCCTTCTGAACCACCTGTTAAACACAGAAGGTCCCGCTCGCTTGCTGGAGCTGCGGTGGAGTCATACCTGAACTGTGAGTGTTAATAAAGCCTCTGATGGTATGGTATTCCATGTCTGAAACATTCTGGAATCTTTTCACTAGGTCCCTCTGCAGAGCCAAAATCTCAGGCAGGAATTTCACCAGCCTCAGTTCTGCTTCCTGGAGAAGGGAAGACAGGTCAGCATCCATACCTCCATGTACCTGGGGCTGCCCAAGGCCAGTTCTGGTGCTTTCCTCTGGTCAAAGTGCCCTTTGACAGGGTGACAAGCCACAGAGCTTTCTTCAAGTACCTCTGAGTGGCTAGCAGTGTTAGACCCCATTTCCTGCACTCAGAATGGGGCACAAACAGGACAGAGCCTGCCCTCCTGACAGTCGCCTTGAGGACTGGAACCTGTCTCCCACCCTGTACAAAGATCAAGTCGAGATGGACCAAAAACCTAAATTAAGGGGCTGGAGAGATGGCTCAGCAGTTAAGGCACTTGCCTCCAGTGCCTAAGGCCCCGAGTTCAATTCCCCAGTACACCCACATAAAAACCAGACCCACAAGGTGGTGACCCTGGTGTTCTCTCTCTCTCTCTCTCTCTCTCTCTCTCCCTCTCTCTCTCTCTCTCTCTCTCTGCTTGAAAATGAATAAATAAAATATTTTTTAAAAAACCTAAATTAAGACCTGAAACTATGAGAAGAAAATGGGAAATAAACTGATTTTTCTCTATAGGACCTCAAAATCAAAACACTGACAAATCCAACTGAAAATGTTTGCACTGTAGAAGAAACAGTCAACGGAAGCAGCCCCCAGACTTGAAGCCCCAGAAAAGGCCTGCCAACTATTCACCTGACAGAAGGCTAGCAGCCAGAACAGTAAAGAACTCAACAACTTAGTTGTTTTTTAAAAAACAAAGAATCCAATTTTAAAAATTAACAGAATAGTTTTCTTAAAAGAAATGCAAATAGCAGCTGGGCATGGTGGTCTGCTTGCCTTTGATCCCAGCACTCAGGAGGCAGAGGCAGGAGGATTCCTGTGAGTTCAAGGCTAGCCTAAGACTACGTAATGAATTTGAGGTCAGCCTGGGCTAGAGCAAGACCCTTCCTCGAGAAACAAAACAAGCAAATGAATAAATAAAACTAAAGGATGGAAGGAAAGAAGGAAGGAAGAAAGAAAGGGAGGGAGGGAAGGAGAAAGGAAGGGAGGGAAGGAGGGAGGGAGGGAGGAAGGAAGGAAATGCAAATAGCCAACAAGAGACTCACTACACTCAGGCACCAGGGAAAGAAAGGCTAGTCCGGACCCACCCCAGTCAGGACGCTTTAGACCAACACTTCTGTCTCCTGCTACCATGGCTCCCTTAGAGCCACAGCATTGACTGCTGGGGTCTGTCTGTGAGAATCCTGCCCAGGAAAAGGGAGTCCGTGGACACGCCGGCAGACGCACCTTCTGGAGGAAGTGCCAGAGGACAGGCACAGTCTCCTGGCCATTATTCTGCTCCACGACGTGCTGGAGGTATTCCACGGTGATCTTCTTCCTGCAGCTCCAAATCTTGGAGCAGTGGACGACACTTTTCTGGGGCAGGTGGGGCAGGAAGGTCGCTGGATCCCCATAGATGATTTTGGCCACTGGGTTGGAGCTGATGCGCTCATCTTGGCTGATGAGAGCATTTACGTCTGGCAGGGTCTTGTCGAGATGCTGGAGAAGAAAATGATGCAGATTCTGGGAGTGAGACGTTGTCACACACAGGCTTTTTCAAGTGGCTCAGACAGACCACCCTACTCATCTCGGCCATCCCATCGCCAGAGGCTGCTAGCCTTGCTCGAAAGGAGACTCGGTCCCTTCTTTCCTCTCCTGATGTGTTTGGGCTCAACGGTGTCCTTGAGGAAAAGAGGAGCCACCAATCCAGGAACATCCTGCATTTCTGGAAGGTCTCTAGACAGTATTTCATTTGTCTGCCTCTTATCCTCACATCCCGTTGTATAAGTGATGGCTGTGGGGGGAGGATACCTCTGGAATCTGAAGCAGAGCCAGCGGCTTCTGCAGACCGTCCTCAAGGACGATGGCATAAGATACTTGGCAGAGGCAGAGGACCCCATCCTAGACAGGCAGTGAACAGCCATCATTACTTACCTTCAGTTCAGATAAAAGAAGAGCCTCTATGTATTTCTCCCAGTTGTTTCTGTGTTCTTTGGTTGACAATTCTGCATTAAAATTTGACACACCTACAGAGAAAACCAAAACGTGTGGGTTGTCCGAAGAACCAGCGAAGGCAGTCTACATATGGTCAGCACTAAATAAAAGCTAACAGGTGGGCTGGAGAGATGGCTCAGCGGTTAAGGCACTTGCCTCCAGTGCCTAAGGCCCCAGGTTCAACTCCCCAGGACCCACATAAGCCAGCCCCACAAGGTGGTGGCCCTGGTGTGTTTTCTCTCTCTCTCTCTCTCTCTCTCTCTCTCTGTTTGAAAATAAATAAATAAAAAAAATATTTTTAAAAAATAATATAATTAAAAAAAAGCTAACAGGTGCTTTCTCTGATGAGAGAAACACCCTCCTAACATACACACCCTAAGGATGCTGAACAGCCCCCGGTGCCACCACCCACCCAACCTCAGAAAATCCCTCTCATCCCTGTCCCTCTCGTCACATGTCACACCTCACGCTTGCTGGGCAAGTGCTTTACCAACTGAGCCATCAACTCTCCCCAACAACAGCTAGGTAAAATCACACTTAATGCCATCTACCCAGCAATGTTTTCTAACTTATCTTGTAGACCTCATCTGCATAGACTCAAATGCTTAGGACAGAAAAGCTAACTCAGGGAGCACAACGCTTGCATGGAACCGGTTGGCAGCATTGGTTCAGAGACTTTCAGGGCCTGCGTGGAAGCTCACCCGGTCAGTGTGTAACTACAGCCATTTTAGGAAAGCAGAAAGACCTGCAGTTGTGTGTCCCACTCTCGGGAGCCATGGGTAGCGATCCCCAGCCCAGCCCAGCGCTCGGCCCTTTCTTACTCTGGCTCCCGGCGGGGTGCTGCTCCCTGAGAAGGCTGCGTAGGACGAGGTGCACCACGTGGGTGGTATCGTCGGCACTCCGGCCCAGCATCGTGGTGAGCTGCTCCAGGTCTCTGTGGATGTGCCCGTGCAGGAACCTCTGTGGGTCCTGCACTGGTGGCTTAATGATGTTGATCAGGGCCTGGGGGTCAGCAACACAATATGGTTAGGAGACCAGGTGTGCAGAGGGGATGGTGAGCTGAGTGAGATGCAAGCATCGAGGCAGAGGCTGGCTTCCAAGGTGCAGCCATGGGGTGACGTAAAGGTGATCTAAGCCAAAGCAGAAGGGAGACAGGCCGGGGGGGGGGGGTAGTCTGCTGCTGGATGAGAGATGTGAGGAACCCTCCTGGCCAGTGTTCACTTGAAGTTAACACATTGTGCTCTTGCTTCCTTCCCTAGGGCTTCAATGAAGACATGGGTGGCTTAGGATCCCACCAGCCTTCCCAGAGCAATACCTTGAAAGTGGATATTTTGTGATCTGATCCCTACACCTTGCATACAGGTGCTGAGCTGTCACCTGGTCCCTTTGAAATACATACAACAACTTGGTATCCGTTGAAAAAAAATGGAGGGCTGGGGAGATGGCTCCGTTGGTCAAGTGCTTGCCTTACCTTGTTCAATCCCCAGGACCCACATAAAAAAGCTGGATATGGTGGTGTGATGTCATCTGTGCTGGGGAGGTGGAGACAGGGGATCCCTGGGGCTTACTGGCCAGCAACTCTAGTCTAATTGGTGAGCTCTACACCCTGTCTCACAAAAGGTGGATGGTGCCTGAGGAACCTCCCATCCCACACACAAACACACAAAGAGGGCACAGCTCAGTGGCAGAGCTCCAGTATAGCATTTGAAGGTCCTGAGTTCAATCCAGAGCTCCACAAAAAATATGTATATTTAAAAAATTTAAAATCACCTGGGTGTGGTGGCCTTTAATCCCAGGAGGCAGAAGTAAGAGGATCACCGAGAGTTCAAGGCCACCCTGAGACTACATAGTGAATTCCAGGTCATCCTGGGCTAGAGCAAGGCTCTACCTTCAAACCCCCCCCCCAATTTTTTTTAAATCAATTGGACTTTCTATAATATGAAGAGAAGTCCCCCCATTCCATGTATGCCATGGTGGTAAAGTTAGGTAATGCCAGATTCCTCCAAGCTGGATCAGGCCTGGACAGTACACCCAGAATCCACCAGCAGTGGCGAGGATGGTTCTGACTTCTGACCAAAAGACTGACTTAGAAACCACAGTGGGGTCTTCCCTAGTTGCCGAGGACAGCTGGGACAGCTAGGACAGAGTGGCGGGAGGTGTACCTGGGGACTTTGAGCAGCTCCCAAGAGCATCGCCAAATGAGTGAGGAGTCGAGTAAGAGTGAAGACGACGGGGGACAGCCCTCGATCGGATGTCACTGCCACACCTCTGGGCTGTGGTTTGCCCAGCACGTGGCCCCTCTGAGTTCTGTCTTCATTGTTTCTGGAAAGGATGAGAAGAGATAAGGTGAAGGCTGAAGGAGGTTATCTCTTCTTACCTCCAGAGGCAAACCTCAGATTTTATTTTATTTATTTATTTATTTTTTTTAATATTTTATTTATTCATTTTCAAGCAGAGAGACAGAGACAGAGACAGAGAGAGAGAGAGAGGGGAGAGAGCACCAGGGCCACCACCTTGTGGGTCTGGCTTATGTGGGTCCTGGGGAATTGAACCCAGGGCCTTAGGCACTGCAGGCAAGTGCCTTAACCCCTGAGCCATCTCTCCAGCCCAAACCTCAGATTTTAGGAGATGAGATTTTTAGGAGATTTGGAAAGTGAACATTAAAATTGCTTCTTTCTCTACTAAGCCTAGGCCGCTTGCCGAGGAGTCCTTTCTTTAGACTGATCTTTCTTGCTGACCAAGTCCACCAACACTCTGAGTGTAAAGTGACCACACGGTGTGGCTGCTGGTGCTGATCCCTGGGTAGGTGTCAGGACAGAGCCTTCCTTCTGTCCAGGAGCAGCTACAGTTTGGGCCACTTTGGACTCATATGAGGATTGTGCTTATTTCCTCATTTGCTAATCAAAACCTGGGAGCTAGGGTCCAGCGAAACATTGTGCATCACGTGCGGATGAGAAACACAGTGTGACACCATCAGTTGCAAAAATATTAGAACACCAAGGACCTGCAGTGGTTTGAACCAGCTGCCCCCACCCCCATCAACTCATGTGTTTTGAGTGCTTGGCTCCTAGCTTGGAGCAGTTTGGGAGGTGGAGCCTTGCTGGAGGTGTGCTATCGAGGGGTGGGATTGGAGATGTCATAGGCAGCCCCCTTGTGTCAGAGTTCGGATCACTTCCTGCTGCTGTTTCCACCCCTTATGGCAGAAGTGATGTCCAGCCTCTGCTCATGCCATGCGTTCCCCTGCCATCATGGAGCTTCCTCCCCTTTGAGACTGTCTGCCAAAATAAATAAATAAATAAACAACTTTCGTCCTGTCAAGTGCTTTTGGTCGGGTGTTTTGTCGCTGCAAGGCAAAGGTTAACTCCAGCAGACATGTTGCTCGTTTACAGAGATGAAGTACCAGAAGGTTGGAAGTTGCAAAGACGTCCCGCCAGCTGCACTTGTGTTAGAACTGTGGGGTCAGACTTTCATCTGGGCTCTGATGTCATCTAGAACAGGTCCAACCATTTACAAACTAAAACTACTCAGGAAATAGCATCTTGCTGAACATGTCTCGCTCGGCTCTCCTCCTCGTTATGGTTCTCTACACCAGACAGTATTTATATACCTCACACTTGTAATGTGACAGATGCTCTAAGAACTGCAGAGATGACATGCCACACAGGAGGGTGGGGGCGGGGAGAGTTACTATTCTATTACGGATGAGGGACTTGCACACCTGTGGATTTTGGTAAGGGGCGTGGTGTCCTGGAACCCACCTGTCCTATATACCGAGAGACAGCAATATTTGAGAAGCCCAGACTAAAGCCTTTCACTTTTCTCTCATTTCGAAAACAAAAACAAGCCAGGTGGGATGGCACTCGCCTGTAATTACAGCCCTCAGGAAGCTGAGGCAGGAGGATTGCCACAAGCTCTAGGTCAGCCTGGGCTACATACCAAACACCAGGTCTGCCAGGCCCACAGTGTGAGGAGGGAGAGAGAAGACACGGGCACTCTGGGAAAGATAGTTTCTAAGTGCAGGTGATACGTGCTGAGACAGACTGGAATGTCTCTCAGAATCTGGTCACCTGTGTATGGCAAATATACCCACAGGGATGAGCTCGAGGCTCCATCAGAACACATCTCTGCTAATGAGTGTTAAAATGTTGATTGAACACCTCACAGCTGTCTGATGACAGTACGGCTCAGGTCCAAGTGCACAATAGTGGTTGTGGGTTCAGCAGTGGACGGAAGCCCCCGTACCTGACAGGACTGAAGCCCAGGTAGGGCACGTGGTTGACGCCTCCGATCTGAGCGCCGCAGTCCACACAGAAGCTGTGCTCCATTGGCCTGCCGCACTAGGAGGAAGACAGACAGCATCGTTCCACGCACAGATGCCTCCTAAGCAGCGACACCATCACAGGAGGTGGCCCATTTCACCAGGTGTGTGTGTGTCTGTGTATTTATTTCTAGGGTGGTGGTGGTGGTGGTCAAACCATGTGGACAGAGTGGACAGTTAAAACTTTTAGTATTGTCCAAGGGCAACTTCAGACTTTTATGTTTAAAAACATGGGCATGGGCTGGGGAGACAGCACAGTGGTTCAAGTGCTTGCTTACAAAATCTGCCTACCAGGGTTCGATTCCCCAGTACTCACGTAAAGACAGATGCACAAGGTGGGGCATGTGTCTGGAGTTTGTCTGCAGAGGCAAGAAGCCCTGGCAAACCTATGCTCTCTCTCTCTCTCTCTCTCAAATAAATAAATAAATAAATATTTTAAAAAGTAAAACAGATGGCCCACGGAGGAGGATATCCAGCTGACTGGGGAGGGGGAAGGGGGCAATGAGGAATTAGGGATAACAACTCATTGTTGGCCCACTAAACAATGGAACTCATTACGGACAATAAAAAAAAAAAGTAAAACAGTAAATTGAAAATGGGTATGACGATTTGAATTTTAATCCAGGTGGAGCAATGCTTCATAGACAAACATAAAAGTCTATTCTGCATTGTCATATCTGCCCCTTTATTCCGGTCTCATCTCTGTCGCCCTTCTCAGGGCTTGATTGTTACTAGCCTCCAGCCTGTATCCTTACATTGGAATTAAATATATATTTTTTAATCGTAAGACTCTTTCTCAAAGGCCCTTTCTTGTTTCTTTTTATATTTTATTTATTCATTTTCAAGCAGAGAGATATGGGGGAAGAGACAGAGAGAGAGAGAGACAGAGAGAGAGAGCACACCAGGGCCACCACCTTGTGGGTCTGGCTTATGTGGGTCCTGAGGAATTGAACCAGGGGCCTTAGGCACTGGAGGCAAGTGCCTTAACCGCTGAGCCATCTCTCCAGCCCTCAAAGGCCCTTTCTAAAGTTGGATGGTGTGCTGTGATTTCAGCAAGTCGCAGGCCCGCAGACCAGAGCTGGCAGCCTACAGGGGAAAAAAATCTCTGCCTACTTTATTTATTTATTTTTTAAAATATTTTATTTATTCATTTTCAAGCAGAGAGATACAGAGAGAGAGAAAGA
>PVHP010035795.1:0-18304 GCA_004024765.1 Zapus hudsonius
GGCCTGGGAACAGGACTTCAGAAAGGCGAGCCAAGATGGTCATGGCCCTTGTATGGTAAATTTCCTCTGCATTTTAAGGTGTAAAAAACTATTATTCCCAGCTTTATCAACAGCTGGGACACCTCAAGAGAGGTGTGGGAGGGTCACCAGAGCCTCACCTGAGATTGCATGTGTCCCCTGTGCCAGCTGTATGCAGTGACCCAAGAGGTCTGGTGGCCTCAGGGGGGAGATAGAGAATATAGAACAGTGAGCTCCATCCAGGTGATTTTTTTGGGGTCCCATACTCTGTAAGGAAGCCCTCACCCCAAGGCTGAACAAGGAGCATTCCAGGAGTCATTCTGACACAGGGAGCCCCCATCAAAGTGGCTGTTTTGGGGGCTCCACATTCCTATAAATAACCCCTCTCCATGCTGAGTAAGTGATCCCCAAAAAACTCATTGGTTTACAGAACTGGCATTGGTGTAACTGTACATTGGTCTGACATCTGAGCCCTATTTGGGCGGTAGATGTGTTGGGGTCTCCCCAAGGGGAAAGTTTCCTGCCTACCCTATACACTTGAGACCTGCTTCTGTGGTTAACCTCCATACCACAGACACCCAAAACCAAACCAAAAATTAAATTTTCATATAAGGATACTATATTGATTTTTCGCTCTAAAGAAGGACTACTTAGGTAGGCACTTATCCCAGCACTCGGGAGGCAGAGGTGGGAGGATCACCATGAGTTCAAGGCCAGCCTGAGACTACAGAGTGAATTCCAGGTCAGCCTGGGCTACAGTGAGACCCTACCTTGGAAAACCAAGCAAACAACCAAACCAAACCAAAACAAAAAAGAAGGAATTTGGAACATAAATTTTGCTTTTTCTCTAAGAGGCAAAGGTGGGTTTAGGTGTCCCCCAGTTGATCACCTAACATTGTGCAAGGAAGGGACGCAAGCCTAGCTTGCAATCACCTCCCCAATTGCCGGAAGAACAGAACGAGTCATATGTAAGTGGCCTGTGTGGCATTTTATTCTCAAGGACTAGTCATGCTACTGGCTGGGCCCACCCCAGTAGGAATCAGAAAACAGGAAATGTCACATAAGTTTATCATGTCAACAGCATGGCCCAAACCAAACGTCTTCTCCAAACTGGCTTCCTCTTAGGGATGGACATGACTCCATAGTCACCTAGACTGGAATCTTAACCAGGGCATCTTTTTCTTTAATGTTTTTATTTATGTATTAGAGAGAGAGAGAGAGAGAGAGAGAGAGAGAGAGAGAGAGAGAGAGAGAGAGAGAGAGAGAGGGGTAAGTATGGGCACACCAGGGTCTTTTGTCACTGCAAACAAACTCCAGATGCATGCACCACTTTGTGCACCTGGCCTTATGTGGGAACTGGGGAATCTAACTTGGGTCATTAGGCTCTAGAGGCAAGTGTCTTAGCTGCTAAGCCAACACTCCAGCCCGATTAGAAAGTTTTTCCAAGGCTAGACCCATTAGTTCCTTCCAGAAGTTCTTTGGGTGTTACTATACTCAGGAACTCCAAAAATATTTGTGAACGTCATTATGCTTAGGAGGATGAGTGTTTCAGACCGCACCTTCATCATGGCTGCTGAAACTTATGAGATGCTAGGAGCTCCAGATTTCATCCTTCTGGCACATTGCTTCCTCATCCG
The DNA here is from genome assembly GCA_004024765.1 of Zapus hudsonius. Taxonomy (NCBI): domain Eukaryota; kingdom Metazoa; phylum Chordata; class Mammalia; order Rodentia; family Dipodidae; genus Zapus; species Zapus hudsonius. Next base: position 1,656 of record PVHP010035795.1, read on the forward strand.
TTTCTGTCCAGTGATGCGTCTCTTAAATCACCTTCATGAATCCACTCCATGTAGGAAGCTTAGTCATAAGGTCTCCCTGGTCATGTGTTGATCTAGTGGCAAAGGTTCCGATAGTCTAGTTGCAGTTGGGCTGGAGAGATGGCTCAGTAGTTAAGGCACTTGCCTGCAAAACCTAACAACCTGAGATGGATTCCCCAGTACCCACATAAAGCCAGATGCACAAAGTGGCGCATGTATTTGGAGTTCCTTTGCAGTGGCTGGAGGCCCTGGCACACCCACTCTCTCTGTTTCTCAAGCCCCTTATTTTTTATATTCACTTTCCGTGTTTTTGTGGTAATAGGGATTGAACTCAGAGCCTTTCACACGCTAGGCAAGCACCCAACTACTGAGCCTTTATCTATCTATCTATCTATCTATCTATCTATCTATCTATCTATCTATCTATCTATCATCTATCTATCTATCTATCTATCATCTATCTATCTATCTATCAATCATCTATCTATCATTTGTTTTTTCAAGGTAGGGTCTCACTCAAGCCCAGGCTGACATGAAACTCACTCTGTAGTTCCTGGTTGGCCTCAGACTCACAGTGATCTTCCTACATCTGTCTCCCAAGTCCTGGGATTAAAGACATATGCCACCATACCTGACTCAGCTATACATACATACATATATATATATTTAATATTTTATTTATTCATTTTCAAGCAGAGAGCGAGAGCGAGAGAGAGAGAAAGAGAGAGAGAGCACCAGGGCCACGACCTTGTGGGTCTGGCTTATGTAGGCACTGGGGAATTGAACCAGGGGCCTTAGGCACTGGAGGCAAGTGCCTTAACCGCTGAGCAGTCTCTCCATCCTTATACATACATATATATATATATATATTTAAAAATTGGTTTATTTATTAGAGAGAATGGGAGAAGGAGGCAGATAGTGGGTACAACAGGGCCTCTAGTCACTGTAAATGAACTCCAGACACACGCACCACCTTGTGCATCTGGCTTTACGTGGGTACTGGGGAATCAAACCTGGGTCCTTAGGCATTGCAGGCAACCACCTTAACTGCTGAGCCATCTCTCCAGCCCACCAACTACATTTTTAATTGAGGCTGGAAAAACTTAAATTTTTTCAGGAGACAAATCAAAGGATAACTAAACAGCATTTTAATTTATTCATTTGAGACAGAGAGACACAGAGAGAGACAAAGAGACAGACAGAGAGAGAGAGAGAGAGAGAGAGAGAGAGAGAGAGAGAGAGAGAGAAGGGAACATGCATGTTCCAGGACCTCCTGCTTCTGCAAACTCAGGATGCATCCATCACTCAGTGTGTGTGGCCTTAGATGAGGAGGGCTGGGGAATCAAACCTGGACTGTCAGAGTTTGTAAGCAAGTGCCTTTAACTGCTGGATTATTACCTCCCAAGTCCAAAGGATAACACTAATATAAGCCATAAACCAAAGAAAGAACTAAAAAACACTGTTGAGTGGACCTTGCAAGCCTTAGGACTGGCCAGCCAGGCCACATGTGCCAATTGGGGCCATAGTGGCTCGTCTGTTGTGGGGAAACCAGCTGCTCTCTAATTAGACTGGAGGCCGCTCCAGGGGAGGGAAAGGATGCCTGGTACTGAAGACCTGGTCAGAAGCCTATGGTGGGGAGGTCATGAGCCCTGGGGAATAAAACCTGCTGTTGTTTGGCTAAATGCAGATATTATGCCAAACAAACTGCCTTACAAGCACTTTAAAACATATTTTATTTGAGAGAGAGAGAGAGAGAGAGAGAGAGAGAGAGAGAGAGAGAGAGAGGAGAGAGAGAGAATGGGCACACCAGGGCCTCCAGCCACTGTAAACTCCAGACACATGGGCCACCTTGTGCATCTGGCTTTACATGGGCACTTGGGAATCAAACTTGGGTCCTTCTGCTTTGTAGGCAAATGCCTTAATCACTAAACTATCTCTCCAGCCCACAAGCACTTAAAAAATAATCATACCCATATAATAATGCTCCTCTCACTCTTGTCTAGAGAAGCCTCTCTTTTTCAGATGGCGTTGACCCCTGGGATAACTCAAAAGACCCCACAGTGCTGAGAAGAAGTGACAGTGGAGTGTTCAGCACTGGGACATCTCTGTCCCACTTCCCGAGGCTCAGGGTCTATTGTGGAAGAGGTGGAGGAAAGACTGTAAGAGCCAAAGGAAGGGGAGGACTGCTCACAACGAAACTTCCAGACACAACATGGCCTTGATATTCATGACTTCACAGTGCCTGATAATCCCTACACAAATGGAGGAAAAGATGATGACACAGAAACAAAACAGATACTAATTGAGAGGGGGAAGGGGATATGGTGGAGGGGAGAGAGACTAATAAGGGCTTATGGTCTATAATTATGGAAGCTGCCAATAAAATGTAAAATACCCCCCAAAAAACCCCCAAAACACCACTGTTGAAACATGACCTGGTCATGAGACAGCTGTGTATGGGCTTGGGGTACAGCTCAACGTAAAGTTTATTCATAGAAGGAGCTAGTCCCTGAACTCAATCCCCAGCATCAAAAATTAAACAGCTGGGTGTGTTGGCACATGCCTTTAATCCCAGCACTTGGGAGGCAGAGGTAGGATAGCTGTGAGTTCAGCTAAAGACTACAGAATGAGTTCCAGGTTAGCCTGGGCTACAAGACTACAGTGGAAAAAAACAAAGAAAAAATATTAAATAAACAAATAAATACCTTGTGTCTCTGAAGGGTATAGTTCTAGGCCTCAGCTCAAATGCCACCAGGAAACTCCAAAAGCCACCAGTTTTCTTGCCAATACTTAAGACTGTCTGATATGATGTTATTGGTTCCTTGATGGTTTCTTCCCATTAGAATATAAATTCCATAAGAGAGGGATTGGATGGGCTGGAGAGATGGCTCAATGGTTTACGCCACTTGCTTGAAAGCCTGATGGCCTGGGTTCAATTCCCAAGCACCCATATAAAGCCACACACACACAAAAATAGAGATGGATATGGTATTCTCTGGCAGGACGGGAGACCCTGCGTGTGAGTGCAAATAAAAAATAAAAAGAAAGCTAAAAAAAAACCAACAAAACACAACAGCCAGGCATGGTGGGACACACACCTTTAATCCCAGCAGAGGCAGAGGCAGGAGGATGGCTGTGAGCTCGAGGCCAGCCTGGGACTACAGAGTGTATTTCAGGTCAGTCTGGGCTAGAGCGAGACCCTACCTGGAAAGAAACAAAAACAAAGACAGAAGAAGCAAGATAGAGACCAAGAGAGAATGAATGGAAGTTGAATTGCCCTCCAAGCCCCGCCCCCAGCTACCTGTTTCCCAGGTAACCGGTAAACAGACTCCCAGCTCCTTTTCCAGCTGGGCCAATGGAGTAGAGCAGGAAGGAGTGTTCCGGTGGAAATGTGTTCTTTCCGGAGAGTGGGATCTCCCAACGTTTTGCAAACTTCCCTAGAACCAGAGAGGACACGCGAGGGGAGATCTCCAGTGACCCCAGAAGATGGACTCCATCCAGATGGAAAGAATGAGTTAGGAGACAGGAGGATCCCCGTGGGCCAGGGGCTTCCAGTGGGGTTGCAAAGAGAGACCATTCCCAGGAGCCTCATGGGGAAGGGTCATGCTGGAGACAAGATCTCAGCCTTGCAGGGAGCAAGAACCCCAGGGGTGCCATCAGGACCAGGGGTCTCAGAAAATGGGTGTCAGTGTCCCTGTCCAAGATCCACCCAGCCTCCTCTGGGCACTGGGTGTGCAGGTGCGGTGGGTGCAGAGAGCAGGAGGAGCCCCACGGCTGGTGGGTCTGCTTCAGTAGAAAAGCAGCCTGATTTGGGTTTGGATCCCACGAAGGGACTGGACAAAGAACCTACCTGTGTTGTGATGAAACCTTACCTGGATGAGTGTCCACCTGTGCAGGTGGACATTGGACTGCCTGCAGCCAGGGAGCCAGATGACCTGAACCAGGCAGAGCCTCACCTGGGCTTAGTGATAGAACCACCCCAGGACCAGTTTGCCCAGCACCCTGATGAAGAGAAAAATAAACCTGAGAATATTCACCAAGGAACGGATCATCCCTCCTGCATCAGACCTATATACGCTGGGAGATTTTTTGATCGGATGCCTTGCTGGCCAAGTGTAAGTTGTTGTTTTTAAGAAACAATCATTTTAAAGTCATTTATTTATTTATTTATGAGAAAGTTAGAGAGAGAGAGAGTCACTGCAAATGAACTCCAGATGCATGTGCCCCCCTCGTGCATATGGCTTTATGTGGGTACTGGGCATTTGAACCTGTGTTCTTAGGCTTTGCAGGCAAGCGTGTTAACCTCTCAGCCAGCCGCCAGTATGTTTTTTCTCTAGTACTTTCTCTAGAATGTATCTATAGATGATATTATTTTTTACACTTTTTAATCAACAGCTTCTAGAACGATAGACTCTAAATCATGAAGAGATGATATGAAAATGATATGATATATGAGACTTGTTTGGGACCCTCGCAAAGATGTCATTGAGGTTGTATTTTATTAATTAAATTTATTCTCAAGGAGAGAGAGAGAGAGAGAGAGAGAGAGAGAGAGAGAGAGAGAGAGAGAGAGAGGGAGAGAGAGAGAGGGAGAGAGAGAGAGAGAATGGGCATGCCAGGGTCTTCGGCCACTGCAAACGAACTCCAGACACATGTGCCACCTTGTGCATCTGGCTTTACATGGGCACTGGGGAATTGAACTCTGATTCTTCCGCTTTGCAGGCATATTCCTTAAACACTAAGCCATCTCTCCAGCCCCTCTTTAAGTTTTTTTTTTGTTTGTTTGTTTTTTGGTATTTTCGAGATAAGGTCTCGCTCTAGTCCAGGCTGACTTGGAATTCACTATGTAGTCTCAGAGTGGCCTTGAACTCAAGGCGATCCTCCTACCTCTGCCTCCCTAGTGCTGGGATTATAGGCGTGTGCCACCACTCCCGGTTTAAGTTTTTTTTTTAATATTTATTTATTTGAGAAAAAGAAAGACAGAGAGCATGCGTATGGTTACACTAGGGCCTCTGCAAACGGACTCAGGTGCTTCTGCCACAGTGAACATCTGGCTTTAGGTGTGTACCGGGGAACTGAACCTGGGCCATCAGGCTTTGCAAGCAAGTACCTTTAACCGCTATCTCCCCAGCCCCTTGTTTGACTCTTGCATTAAAAAAATTAGGGGCTGGAGAGATGGCTCAGTGGTTAAAGACACTTGCTTGCAAAGCTTGATGCCAGGTTCTATTCCCCAGTGGCCAATAAGCCAGATGCACAAAGTGGTACATGTGTCTGGAGTTTGCTTGCCACCACAGGAAGTCCTGGAATGCCCATTATTATCTCCCTTTCCCCCTTTGTTTTATAAATAAATAAAAGTATTTTAGGGCTGGAGAGATGGCTCGGCAGTTAAGGCACTTGCCTCCAGTGCCTAAGGCTCCAGGTTCAATTCCCCAGGTCCCACATAAGCCAGACCCACAAGGTGGTGGCCCTGGTGCTCTCTCTCTCTCTCTCTCCTTGAAAATGAATAAATAAAATATTTTTAAAAATAAATAAAAGTATTTTAAAAGAGTCAGACAGAGACTATGAGGCACACCAGGGCTTCTTGTGTCTGCAAACTTCAGATGCATACACCACTTTGCACATCTGGCTTGACATGGGTACTGGGCAATTGAATCTGGGTTGCAGGGCTCTGCAAGCAATCACCTTTAACCACTAAGCAATTTCCTTAGCCCTGTCCTTAAAATCTTGCTCTTCTTGAGTTATTATACTGAGGGGCTTGGATTTTCAGAATGTGCTACCATACCCCGTTAAGAGAGAATTTTTAAGTCAGGTGTGGTGGAGCACACCTTTAATCCCAGTACTCAGGAGGCAGAAGTAGGAGGATCAAAGTGAGTTTGAGGTCACCCTGAGACTACAGAGTGAATTCCAGGTCAGCCCGGGCTGGAGGGAGACCCTACCTCTGGTGAAAAAAAAAAAAAAACAACAAACCACAGTTGTTAATCAGCTGGAAATGATAGGGTATACCTGCAAATAACTGTACTCCCAGCACTGTAGGCACTGAGGCCTGAGGAGGATCACCTTAAACTCAAGGCCAGCCTGTGCTACAGACTGAGACTCCAATCTCAAAAAAAAAAAATACACCCCAAATAACCCCCAAAACAAACAAACCAACCAAAACAATGACAAAAAAAAGAGAGAGAGTTTTGCTTTGGGAGAGTTTGTGGCTCATCTCATGAGAGGGTTGAGGGGGAGAGAGAATGGATGCAGGTCTCCTTGGGGATGAGGGTTTGAGGTGCTGCTATTTACAATAGTTAGAAATGAGTCTGGGGTCTGAGAAAGACCATGCAATCCAAAGTATATCGGCAGGGTCGTGTTTAGGTCTGCAGAAGGGTTCACAGCTCTTAGACTTCAGGCAGGCAAGCAGGTCCATGGGAAGTCAGCTTGGTATTTTATCCCCTAACACAAGGGTCCCTTGCTTCACTCGGATTGGTCAGATTTCAGTCCCACAGTGATTGGTTTAAAAATTATATATATATATATTTTTCCCTAGGGGAAGGATAAAAGAAAGCTTGAGGGACTTTTTACTGAATACAGAAATAGATGCTTTTTTTTTTTTTTTTTGGTTTTTCGAGGTAGGGTCTTGCTCTAGCCCAGGCTGACCCGGAATTCACTCTGTAGTCTCAGACTGGCCTCGAACTCACGGTGATCCTCCTGCCTCTGCCTCCCGAGTGCAGGGATTAAAGGTATGTACTACTACACCAGGCTTGGGTGATGTTTTTTTCCCTCTCTGCTTGGATCTGTGAAAGGGAGCCAGCTTCTTCTGCCATCTATGGGACTTCCTCTGGATCTGTAAGCTTGAAATAAACCCCTTCCTCCTCTAAACTGTGCCTGGCTTAGATGCTCATTCCAGTGATGTGAAGCTGACTCGTACACTCCCCCAGCCCCAAATTCATTGGTATGGGTGCAGCAGAGAAAAGTGTTTAACCGTGGCTTGACAAGGGAGTTTTGGAGTGTGGTTTAAAAGCCACAAAGTTTCAGGAAAGGAAAGAAAAGGAAAGGGGGAAGAGGACAGAGGAAAGAAAGAGGAAAGAGGAAAAGAAGAAAGAGGAAAAAGGAAAAAGGGAAGGGAAGAAAGAAAGAAAGGAAAATGCCAGTGTGTCGGCACAAGCCTTTAATCCCAGCACTCGGGAGGCAAAGGTAGGTCGGTAGGAGGATCTCTTACCTTTGCCTCCAGAGAAATAGGAGTTCGAGGCCACTCTGAGACTATATGGTGAATTCCAGGGCAGCCTGGGCCAGATTGAGACCCTACCTTGGAAAACCCAACAAAAAGACTCAAAAAAATGGGCTGGAGAGATTGCTCAGTGGTTAAAGGAGCTTGCTTGCAAAGCCTACCGGCCTGGGTTCGATTCCTCAGCACCCACGCAAAGCCAGGGGCACAAAGTGGCACGTGAGTCTGGAGTTCATTTGCAGTGGCTGGAGGCCCTGGGGTGTCTAAGCTCTCTCTGTCTGCCTCTTTCTCCTCATCTCTCTCATTCATGGATGAATGAATGAATGAAGCGTTCAAAGATGCTCTTCACCCTGAATTGATTCGTATTACTTTCCCTCCCTTAAGGCAGGAAAAGTTAAGCCAATTGGACACAGAATGGCCACGTGTCTGACGGAGAAGCTCCCCCGGGTAAGCCCTTCCACGCGCCTTGACTTTCTGCTTGTTCTTTATGAATATTGAAAACTGCTTGTCCTCATAGGAATTCTATAGAGATTTCATATGGTCAATTGAGAATCTTTACTATATTTTGAAGACTTCCATTGATTTTTTTTTTAATCCAAGAAAGTGAAAATTCCAAGTCTATACTTTTGTATTCTCTTTCTTTCTCTTTTTCTTTCTTTCTTTCTCTTTCTTTCTTTCTTTCTTTCTTTCTTTCTTTCTTTCTTTCTTTCTTTCTTTCTTTCTTTCTTTCTTTCTTTCTTTCTTCTTTCTTTCTTCCTCCCTTTCTTTCTTTCTCTCTCTCTCTTTCTTTCTTTCTTTCTTCCTTCCTTCCTTCCTTCCTTCATCTATAAGAACCGTTAGGATTCCATTTCCTCATTTATTATTCATTTTAAAAGATGCAACTTATTTTGGTAGGAATAATGAGCCTCCCAAGTACCGGGATTAAAAGCATGTACTACTATGCTTGATTCACTCCCTGGTTTTCAAACTATAACCTTCTCTCTCTCTCTCTCTCTCTCTCTCTCTCTCTCTCTCTCTCTCTCTCTCTCTCTTTTTGGTTTTTTGAGGTAGGGTCTCCCTCTAGTCCAGGCTGACCAGGAATTCACTATGTAGTCTCAGGCTGGCCTTGAATTCATAGCAATCCTCCTACCTCTGCCTCCCCGCCAAGTGCAGGGAATAAAAGGTGTGTGCCACCACACCTCGCTAAGTTATAATTTTTAAAAATGTTTTATTTGTATTGGTAAACAATGGTAGCCGGGCGTGGTGGCGCACGCCTTTAATCCCAGCACTTGGGAGGCAGAGGTAGGAGGATCGCCGTGAGTTCGAGGCCACCCTGAGACTACATAGTGAATTCCTGGTCAGCCTGGAACTAGAGCGAGACCCTACCTCGAAAAACAAAAAAAAAAAACAAAACAAAAAAAAAAAAAAACCAACAATGGTAAGAGTATTTCATTGTGTGGATCTGCAATTTCCTCTGCCCTGACTGCATTCATCAAATGAAGGGAGTGAGCGAGGTTTGGTTGATATATATATAAAGTCTTCATCTATTTATTTGCAAGCAGGGAGAGATAGAAGAGAGCCAGAGAGAATGGGTATACCAGGGCTTCTAGCCGCTGTAAAAAGACTCCAGATGCATGTGACACCTGGGCATCTGGCTTTACGTGGGTGCTGGGGAATGGAACTGGGGGCGTTGGGCTTTGCAGGCAAGTGTCTTAACTGCTGAGCCGTCTCTGCAGCCCCTTGGTTGGTATTATAAAATTCCTGCTTCATGCTTCTGTTTTCTTGTCTCATTCTTTACAGCTCATCACTCCACCAGAGGCAAAAAAGTACTTCAACTTTAGATATCCACCTCTTGGGGCAAAGAGAGTGTTTTATGGGACAGCGAACGATCCTCAGATCGCACCTTATTTGACCCATGGGATCCGATCTAAAATATCAGTACCGGTAACTTCTTCTCTATTGTTATTAATGTTTACCATGGCAATCAGGTCACATTTGGCTCTACTCAATTCATCTGTTCCCATCTCCTGGCCAGCTCTGCTTCTTTCCCCTCTTTCCTCAGCCTGTCCTCTGGAAGCATGCATCTGAGCTGCCGAAATGGCTCAGCGGTTAAAGCGCTTGCTTGCAAAGCCTAATGACCTGGGTTCGATTCTCCAGTACCCACGTAAAGCCAGATGCACAGAGTGGCGCATGTGTCTGGAATTTGAGGCCCTAGGACATCTGTTCTATCTCTCTGTGTGTCTCTCTCTACTATATAATAATAATAATAATAATAATAATAATATTCATCTGGGGCAATGAGGAAAAACCCAAGCAATAGCCAAAACTTAAATCAATTAAGGGTTGGAACTGCATACTATTTATTCTCCCCTCACACAAGCACTCAGAGAGGCGAATTCTATCCCCCTTTTCTCGCTGTAAAGAGAGATGCTCTCTGCTTTGATAGGGAAGGCAGAGATCTGGCTGGCCTCCCTTGCCTGAGGCCCTGCAGACGTGTCTGTAGATGGTAAGTGGGAACAGAGTGAGAATGTATCTGATTCTGACTGCATGGGTAGACTGGGTTCTGAAGACCCCAGCCAGATACCTACATCTTATCTATCCATGCACCATCCCTCTATCTCTGTGTATGTATGTATGTATGTATGTATGTATGTATGTATGTATGTATCATCCATCTATCATCTATCTATCATCTATCTATCTATCTATCTATCTATCTATCTATCTATCTATCTATCATTTATGTATCTACCATCTATATATCTACCATCTATCTATCATCTATCTATCTTTCTATCATCTATTTATCTACCTATCATCTATCTGTCTGTCATCTATCTATCATAATCTATCTTCCATTTTTGTTAAGGTAAGGTCTCGCTCTAGCCCAGGCTGACCTGGAATTCACTATGTCGTCTCAGGCTGGCCTCTAACTCACATCAGTCCTCCTACATGAAAGACACGCGCCACTGGGCCCAGCTTTTTGTATTTTTGATGGCGCTGGGGATGGAACCCAGTGCTCTGTGCATGCTGGACACTCTACCATTCAGCTTTATCCATAGCCCCTGATTGATTGATCAACTTTCTTTTTCTGAGGTCTGGAACTCATGGTGACCCTCCTCCTACCTCAGCCTCCCAAGTGCTAGGGTTAAAGGCATGAGCCAGATCTGGCTTATCTTTTTGTTTATTTTAAAAAATGTTTTTATGGGGACTGGAGAGATGGCTCAGCAGTTAAAGGCACTTGCTTGCACAGCCTGAAGGGCCGGTACTCATGTAAAACCAGATGCACAAAATGATTCGTGGATCAGGAGTATGTTTTCAGGGTCACAAGATCCCAGTGCACCCCATACTCATTCTCTATCTGTCTCTCTAAAAAAAAGCCTGTTTAACTAGAGCGAGGCCCTACCTCGAAAAACCAAAACCAAAACCAACCTGTTTAAAATATTTAAAAAATATTTATTTTTTTGTAGAGATAGAGGGAGAGAGAGAATGAATGAATAAATGAATGAACGGGCATGCCAGGACCTTTTGCCACTGCAAAGGAATTCCAGACTCATGCACCACTTTGTGTATCTGGATTTACGTATTTTTTCTTACCAGCTCTCTGTCTGTCTGTCTGTCTGTCTATTTATCATCTTCCATCTGTATTTTTTCTTACCAGCTCTCTGTCTGTCTGTCTATCTATCATCTTCCATCTGTATTTTTTCTTTCCCCCTTTCACTCTGTGGCTCAGGTTGGCATGGAACTCACGTTGTAGCACAGATTGACCTCATACTCATGGTAACTCAAGTGCCTGGATTACAGCCTTGTGCCACACGTGGTCGTGATGTTTGTGCTTGAAGAGATCTTTGGCCACCACGTGGTTCTCGGGTAGGTCCCACTGTTCATGAGTGTTTGAGTCAATAACTTGGCATTTTCTGTCTATAAACCTTTCAGTCCCATTGAAGCCTTTGAACTCCTTTGGTAATTTAAATTATTGTTATAATTTTTAATTTTTTAAAAATCATGTTGCCTTTGTTATATTTTTAAAAAAATAGTTTATGTGTTTACTTCTTTGAGAGAGTGAGAGCAAGAGAGAGAGAGAGAGAGAGAGAGAGAGAGAGAGAGAGAGAGAGAGAGAGAGAGAGAGAATGGGCACACCAGGGCCTCCAGCCACTGCAAATGAACTCCAGACACATGCACCACCTTGTGCATCTGGCTTTACCTGGGTAGTGGGGGATCAAACTCAGGTCCTTCTGATTTACAGGCAAGTGCCTTAACCACTTAGCTATCTCTCCAACCCCTATTTTAATATTTTATTTATTTGCAAGCAGAGAGAGAGAGAAAGAGAGAGAGAGGGAGAGAGAGAACATCAGGCCTCCAGATGCGGCAGACGGACTCCAGATGCATGTCCCCTTTGTGCATCTGGCTTTACGTGGGTACTAGGGAATCGAACTCAGGTTGTTAGGCTTTGCAGGCAAGCACCTTAACCACTGAACCATTTCTCCAGCCCTAAACATTTTTGGTACTTGGAGAGAGGACCCAGGGCTTCATACATGCTAGAAAAAGTATACAACCACTTAGCTACATCCCCAGGCCTTTATTCTTTTTTTAAAAAAATATTTTTAAATATTTTATTTATTCATTTTCTAGCAGAGAGATACAGAGAGTGAGAGAGAGAGAGCACCAGGGCCACACCTTGTGGGTCTGGCTTACGTGGGCACTGGGGAATTGAACCCCGGGCCTTAGGCACTGGAGGCAAGTGCCTTAACTGCTGAGCCATCTCTCCAGCCCCCTTTATTCTTTTTAAAATTTTAATATTTACCTTTGATGGCACTGAGGCTTGAGTTTTCACATATATGGATATACATCTATGTGTACCTATGCTTATTTTGATGCATCTGGGTACTGTGTCATTTCTTTAGGTGAGCACACTGATAAACCCACAGCCCATCACCACGTTTCAGCAGAAACTTAAAGACAAAGAAGAATCTTTATATGCTAGTAATCAGCGAGCCCCACTAGGAAAATCCCATGACCAGACACCAGGATTACCCAAAGGGCTGGATGTCATCAACACGACATTTGGGACCCAGATCATCAGAGGTAGTGAAGATGCCGGCAAGGGGAGGTGGGGAAGTCAGCCTGGGGGAAACGGATGAGAGATACCATGGGAAAGGCGGCCCATCACCCCCTGGGCCCATGGGAAAGGAGGCCCATCACCCCCCCACACCCATGGGAAAGGAGGCCTATCACCCCCCTGGGACCATGGGAAAATTGGCAAATCCAGCCCTCAAGAGGCTGAGGCAGGATGCTCAGGAGCTTGAACTCGGAAGCATGCATCACTTTATGCATCTGCAGAGCCTACCGACCCGGGTTTGATTCCCCAGTACCCACATAAAGCCAGATGCACAAAGTGGAGCATGTCTCTGGGATTTGTTTGTTGTGGCTGGAGGCCCTGGCATGCCTGTTCTCTCATCTCGCTCCTCTCTGTTTGCAAATTAATAAATAAGGGGCTGGAGAGATTGCACAGTGGTTAAGGTGCTTGCTTGCAAAGCCCAAGGACCCAGGTTTGATTCTCCAGTACCCACGTAAAGCCAGATAGATGCACATGATGGTGCATGCATCTGGAGTTTGTTTGCAGTGGTTGGAGGCCCTGGTGTGCCCATTCTCTCTCTCTCTCTCTCTCTCTCTCTCTCTCTCTCTCTCTCTCTCTCTCTCCCCCATCTCTCTGGGTGCAAATAAAAATATTTTATAAAATAAATAAAATATTTAAAATATTTAAAAAAATCCTTAATACTGATTTCATTGATTCTTCCCTTAGAATTAACTGCCAGAGACACAGTAAACCCACCGAAATCCTTCGAAGAAGTATATAAAGAAAGCAAAGAAGGGCATGATTTGTATGTCATTTCCCACAATGATTATTTTGCAGGTAAGTCTCTTCCAATGCAAAGTGGGCCTGAGAACATGTGACCTTCAGGTATGTCAAGAAAAGGGCAGGAGGTCATGCTATAATGCCAGATGCCTGTACTGGGTGATCAATAAATGCCAATTTAGGGCTGGAGAGATGGCTCAGGGGTTAAGGCACTTGCCTCTAGTGCCTAAGGCCCCAGGTTCAATTCCCCAGGACCCACTTAAGCCAGACCCCACCCACAAGGTAGTGGCCCTGGTGCTCTCTCTCTCTCTCTCTCTCTGCTTGAAAATGAATAAATAAAAATATATATAAAATGCCAATTTATTCAAGGACATAAGCCTTGGGTTCTGTGTATACATTTACTTATGCCTTTAATGTCTTAACATGTAGAAATATGGGACTGGGGAGATGGCTCAGGGGTTAAAGTCACCAGCTTACAAAGCCTGCTGGCCTGGGTTCAATTCCCCAGTTCCCTTGTCAAGCCAGATGCACAAAGTGGCACATGCATCTGGAGTTTGTTTGCAGTGGCTAGAGGCCCTGGTGTGCTCATTCCCTTACTCTCTCTCTCTCTCTCAGCTTGCAAATAAAAATATCTTTAAATGGAGAGAGATTTCTTAGTGGTTAAAGCGTTTGCCTTAAAGCCTAACAGCCTGAGTTTGATTCTCCAATACCCACGTAAAGCCAGCTGCACATGGTGCTGCACGTATTTGGAGTTTGTTTGCAGTGATTGGAGGCCCTGGATCGTCCATTCTCTAGGTTGGTGTATGAGTCAGGGTTCTCTAGAGGAAACAGAGTTGATAGAATGGATTGTAGCTAAAGGGAATTTATTGGGGTAGCTTACAACAGTCCAACAATAGCAGTCTGCAGGCCCACAGGTGAAGAAACCAGTAGTTGTTCACACGTGGCTGGAGGCCTCAGCAGTCCCAATCCAGCCCAGAGGGCCTGATGGCTCCCTTGGGAGCGGTTGCTGGGTTCAGATGTCCTGGAACCAGCAGGCAACAGGCAAGGGGCCAAGGAGAGAATTTCTTCCCCTTTATATAGCCTTAGGGTGGGGTCTTACAACCCTTCCCCAGACTTAATGGCTTCCTGAGTCTCTGAAATTTCCTTCCATACAAACCATGCCCTTCTTTGCTTTCTTTATATACTAGCCCAGGCTGACCTGGAATTCACAATATAGTCTCATGGTGGCCTCGAACTTACGGTGATCCTCCTACCTCTGCCTCCCGAGTGCTGGGATCAAAGGTGTGTGCCACCACGTCTGGCTTTAAATGCTTAGTTTTAGATTGAGTTATACAGGGCAGTGACCAGATGCAGTTTATTAGATAGCTCATTTTTTTTACTCTCTTTTAAATATTTTTATTTATTTCATTGAGAGAGAACAAAGTAGCAGACCCAGAGAGAATGATTGTGGGCATGCCACTGTAAACAAATTCCAGATGCATGCGCCACCCTGTTCACCTGGCTTTACATGGGTACTGGGGAATTGAGCCCTGGCCATTAGGCTTTGCAGGCAAGCACCTTAACTGCTGAGCCATCTCCCCGGCCCAATAATAGACTCTTGTGTGCAGCTTCCCTCCAGTGTCCTGGCTCGTACAGAGGTTTGCACTTGACTTTGCAGTCAGGGCTATACAATCCCTATTACTTTCAGTCAATGTCAATGAGAACATAGTGCGCTTTTGGCAAGATCAGGTTGTGTTGTTTACGTTTTCCTCCTCCTCCTTACCCTCATAGGAGAAGCAAAGAACCGAAAATATAACCCATCCAGTTTCCATAGGTTTAATTTGTACGGAGTCCCAACACCGCATTTTAACGATGGACGAACTATGGCCAAAACCTTACATTGGCTTCATGAACAACAAGTGTAAGTGCTAATGTCTTGCGTAGGCATAAGATACTTAACATCTGTTATATGTTCACCTGTTTAAAAATAGTATTTATAAAATATTTTATTGCCAGGCGTGGTGGGCACACCTTTAATCCCAGCACTTGGGAGGCAGAGGCAGGAGGATTGCCGTGAGTTTGAGGCTATCCTGAGACTACAGAGTGAATTCCAGGTCAGCCTGGGCTGGAGCGAGACTCAGGCTTGAATCTTGAGTCTCTAGTGGGCAGAGCCTTACTGGGCAAGAGGTTTATCACTGGGGAGTCCCACCCTAAGGTGTGTGGAGAGCAGGTGGAGGTCTGGCTGGTAGAGCTTGCTGTTGGTGGTGGTTGCTGGCTGTTTGATGGTGTCTCTGGGCTTGGATCTATGGAAGTGAACCAGCTTCTTCCACCATTGACAGAACTTCCTCTGGATCTGTAAGCCTGAAATAAACCCTTCCTCCCCTAAACTGCTTCTGGTTGGGTGCTTGTCCTGTGACTCAGAAGTGACTGCAAGGGACTGTTCTAATGTCATTCTGAGTTACATCATGGCTTACTTTGTTGTCTTTATGAGATGGGGTTTCTAGCCCAGGTTGGCCTTGAATAGGTGATAGTCCTCTTCCCTCCAGTGTTATGATTTCAGGAGTGAGCCACTACGTCTGGATCGTCTTTCAGCTTTTTCTTTTTTTCAAGGTAGAGTCTCCTTTAGCCTAGGCTGACCTGGAATTCACTCTGTAATCTCAGGCTGGCTTTGCACTCACTGCAGTCTTCCTACCTCTGCCTCCTAAAGGTTGGGATTAAAGACGTGCCTTTACTTGCTGGCCCTTAATAGCTGATTTTAACTGTCAACTCTTACCTACATTTTGGCCTTAAAATGCTACTGTTTTTTTTTTTTTTTTTGGTTTTTCGAGGTAGGGTCTCTCTCTAGTCCAGGCTGACCTGGAATTCACTATGTCGTCTCAGGGTGGCCTTGAACTCATGGCGATCCTCCTAACTCTGCCTCCCGAGTGCTGGGATTAAAGGCGTGCGCCACCACGCCCGGATAAAATGCTACTGTTTTTAAAAAATATTTTATTTATCTATGTGCAAGCAGAGACAGACAGAGAGAATGGGTGCACCAGGGCCTCCAGCCACTGCAAAGGAACTCCAGGTGCATGCACCACTTTGCACATCTGGCTTTATGTGGGTCCTGGGGAATCGAACTCCAGCCCTTCTGCTTTGCAGGCAAACACCTTAACCATTGAAGTCATCTCTCCAGCCCAAACTTTACTTTTCCTCCTTTCTAAACATCTAAACAATGAGATGAATTACTTTCTATCTCTTCTTTTGTTTCTCCACAGGGGGTCACTCTTTTCCAGAAATTAACTCAGCCAAGTTTCAACAGAAACTGGAAATACTTATTTTTTTAAAAAATATTTTATTTATTCATTTTCAAGCAGAGATACAGAGAGACAAAGAGAGAGAGAGAGAGAGAGAGAGAGAGAGAGAGAGAGAGAGAGAGAGAGAGAGAGAGCGCACCAGGGCCACCACCTTGTGGGTCTGGTTTATGTGGGTCCTGGGGAATTGAAATTGAACCTGGGACTTTAGGCACTGGAGGCAAGTGCCTTAACCGCTGAGCCATCTCTCCAGCCCAAAACTGGAAATACTTTTAAAAAGCAAACGGAGGAGCTGGAAATATGGCTCAGCTGTTAA
>PVHP010035796.1:0-18378 GCA_004024765.1 Zapus hudsonius
CCAGGTTCCGCATTAGGGTTGGGGAACAAAGTTCAAGCTGGCCCTGTGCAAATACAGCTCAGTGTGAGTGGAGCTAAGGGGACTTCCTTCAGTAAAGCAAGGTGCAGAAGGCTTCTGTCCATCCTCAACACTTTCCTTTCAGGATGGGATGTGGAGAAGGGAAACTCTGGAGGGATCCAGCCAGATCTGCTCATCTCACTGACAGCACCCAAAAAGTCTGCCACTCAGTTCACCGGTCGCTACCATTACTTGGGGGGTCGTTTTGTACCACGTGCTCTGGAAGAGAAGTACAAGCTGAACCTGCCATCCTACCCTGGCACTGAGTGTGTCTACCGTCTGCACTGAGGGAGGCAGGTGGGCAAGCTTCAATAAAGACTTGGTGCTTTCCCTCCCTGAACTGGAGTCCTGGGAGCTTTTCTTGTCACTGGTGGGTGGTGGGAGTAAGAGCAGTGCTGGCAGAGTGAAGCTGCCTCTTGGGGAAGAGCCAGCAGCTGTGAACAAGGGTCAGAAGGGATGGCAATGCAAGGGAATGATTTCCTGTCTGGGTGCACATGAGGTGGATGGCATCTTTAATTAATCCCACATACACCAGAGTAGCAGGAATCCAGGATGTTAACAGAAGGAATTTCTTTGAAGGTCTCCAAGGAACATAAATGAGGGTTGTAATCAGAACTTTCCCAGGCTGGAAGTGGAGGTACCAGCTGGGATTGAACTGTAGGCTTGGACCCAAAGCTCAGTTATTCACAATTTGGTGTAGAAATGGGCAGCCTGTGGGCTGAACTTAGACCACACACCTAAGTTCACGTTCTTCCTCAACGTCACAATATTTAAAACTAGCTGCTTCGCATAAGTCTGCATTTTCAGCTGCCTTTATCAGGGAAATTCCTTCAAGTGCAGATGTGTCCCTCTCTATTCCTTAGCTGCTGTGCTCCTGGAAGCAGTTGGAAGCCACACAGGAGACTGTCTACCCCCTCAGCTGATGCACGCTTGAGGCTCTTGTCAGGGGTTTATTGTTCCGGAGCCGTTTCCTTCTTGGGAGAGACTCCTCAGGAGAGGGCCATGCAGGAGTCCCACTTGGACTCAGTGTCTCTTCTGTTTCTTCTTTTTGGTTCTCTGATCACTGTGGACACTGGCTGTCTCCTCTACTTCCCAAGTCCTGTCATCTTCATTGCTTGTGTCCGAGACTTCCTCCTCCTCCTGATACTTTTTCTTCTTGCTTTTTCTGCCTGCTCTTCTTTCTGCTTTGGTTCGGCCATCCTTCCCTTCTTCCTGTGTTTTCAAGTCCTCCCCACACTGCCACCTCTTGCTTCTGCTGCAGGGGTTCTGTGCTGCCTCCTCCCCTCTTCCTCTACCACTGACCCCTTCTTCCTCCTCCTCTTTGTGGTTCCGCCTCTTTTTCTTTTTTTTCCTGGTGGACCTATCAGATTGCTGTCTGGTCAGTTCTGTAGCCTCTTCCTCCTCGCTCCCTAGGGCTCCTTCCCTCTCATCTAAGACTTGCTCTTGCCGCCTTTTCTTCTTGCTTTTCCTGAAGCTCTGGTCAGGGTGCTGCGGGTGCTCCTCAGCTGTGTTCTTTTCATTTGCTGGATCCTCTTCCTCCTCTTTCTGCTTCCTTTTCTTTTTCTTCTTTTTGGGGGGCTTGCTCTCAGTCTGTGGTTCAGTGGCCCCTAGATCCTGGCCTTTGAGGCGAGCCAGGAAAGCTTGCTCCTGGGCCTCCAGGCGAGCAAGCTTGGCCTTCATGGTGATTCCAAGACGGGCAGCCCTGAGACAGATGGGATCTCTCAGCCAGGATACAGGAAAGCCGAGGGTGGGAAGCCAGGAGCTGCCTGGCTGCAGGCTTTGAGGGTCAATAGGAAGCATTTCCCTGAGACTCCCCTAACACCGGCAGAAAAAGGTGCCCCTCCCAGCAGGTGGCCACTACTCACTTGTGCGCTGTCCTTCCCTCACAAGCTTCGAGCAGCATCTCGTCGGTCAGGCTGTGAAGCAGACAAGTTACAAACATCTGGGGGGAAGGTTTGACTTCTGCCTAAATGTTTCTTTAGCATTTTTTGTTCAAGATCTGGCACTTTTTGGAGTGCCAAGATACAAAGATTAGTAAGGTCTATCCTCCTCTCCTCCTTCCCCCCCAACCCAGGCAAGCATTAGATCCCAAGGGGGCACCTCCCACCTCCCAGCAGCCCTAAAATGAAGTCTCACATCTTTGGAGGCTTGGGTCCCTGCCTGTCATCGCCACTGCAGCTCTCCAAGTCTTTGTTTGGCTTCTCTTTGCCTGAGGTTAGTGTGGCCATCTAGAAGGAGGAATCATGGGATATATGGGGTCAATTTAATTCCAATACAATCCCTCTTCCCTTGTGGAAGATCCCATTCACCGCCCCCCCCCCAGGAATTTATAGCCTAAGCAGGAATCTGCCACCTCCTCCACTGCTCCTTAGGAGCCCTGATGAGGTGTCTGCACTTGCTGGGACCTCTCTGGGTCACAGCTGGTCAGTGGGCAAAAGGAGCAGGAGGACGTCAGGTCTTCATCTGACAATCAAGGCGGCACTCCTACTGATAGTCCCTTTTAAAAAAAAAATAATTTATTCATTTTCAAGCAGAGAGAGAGAGAGAGAGAGAGAGAGAGAGAGAGAGAGAGAGAGAGAGAGAGAGAGAGAGAGAACCAGGGCCACCACCTTGTGGGTCTGGCTTACGTGGGTACTGGGGAGTTGAACCCAGGGCCTTAGGCACTGGAGGCAAGTGTCTTAACCGCTGAGCCATCTCTCCAGCCCTGATAGTCCTTTTAGCGATCAGCTGGAGACAGTAGAGTAAGCATGAGGTGGGTCCAGCCCAGACGGAACCACAAAATGGGGAATTCCAGCAGCAAGGCAGAACATGGGGAACTGTGATGAAGTGTGGTGTGCCCAACTTGGACTTCAGGGTTTGGGGAGTGATTTCTAGAAATCCCAGCTCTTGAGAGGCTGAGGTAGGCAGCAAGCCAAAAATGAACTCCTATTTAGGGAGTTTGAGGCCAGTTGGAACTCCGTGAGATCCTGTCTTAAAAAACAAAGCAGGGCTGGAGAGATGGCTCAGCGGTTAAGGCACTTGCCTCCAGTGCCTAAGGCCCTTGGTTCAATTCCCCAGTACCCACATAAGCCAGACCCACAAGGTAGTGGCCCTGGTACTTGCTCTCTCTCTCTCTCTCTCTCTCTCTCTATCTATCTCTCTCTCTCTCTCTGCTTGAAAATGAAAAAATAAAATTAAAAAAAAAAAAACAAAAAAACAAAGCACACTTGGGAGGCAGAGGTAGGAGTTCAAGACCACCCCGAGACTATACAGTGAATTCCAGGTCAGACTGGGCTAGAGCAAGACCCTAACTTGAAAAACCAAAAAAATAACCAAACTGAAAGAGAGAGCCTTCTGGATGCTTGTAGAGATCGGCTGACTGAATTGGGGAGTCAGACTAGAGGCAAAAAGGCCGTTAATGAGGTAACAATGGTCTGAACTGAAATGGTAGAAGACAGAGATGTAGAGACATGGGAAAGATGTGCAAGGTAAGCCGTAAAGCCTTAACACAACAGGCTGTCACTGTTCATTCCCTTCTACTGGGGTAGTAAAAGCTGAAGACGTGCGCCTTGGTCTTTCTGCCATTACTAGGCCACTTTGGCCACATCTATGAAATAGGGAGAAATCAGGTAACCTCTCAGGTCTCCCTCATCTCCTGTCTTTTGAACTGACATCCTCCTGTCCCCTACCCCTCTGACAGCTCCTAGCTGATCAACTGTGCCCGACTGCCCACCCTCCATCAGCAGATGGCAGGGTCCATGGAAGCTGAGGGCTAGGCTGGGCAGGAACACAAGCTTACTGCTCAGGGCCCAAGGAAGACAGGAAGCAAGGAAGGATGGCTCTCTCAACCAGCCTCCGGTACCTTCACAAACTTCTGATACAGCAGGTTAGGCTTGGGGTGGTTATGCTGGGCCGTCTCCTTAGAGAGGTGCCTTATCTGTACTCCATCCTGCAGGAAAGTATCAGTGAGGGGGTGGGATCCTGTCCCCCAACCTCAGCAGGCCCAGGCCTTCCTGTCCAACTCATACCTGCCCCGAATCTACCACCAAGCTGGCTGCGGTCCTGTTGAAGAGATCACTCCACCAGTGGTCTGTGAACTCCTTAGCTGGGTCGTGTCCCACCTGCCAGGGGACAGTAACAAACTGAGCTCTGAGGACCCCCCCACCCACACCTCATGGGTCCCCTCCGTCCATGCTGGCCAGCCTCCCGGTCTTACTCCATGAGTGTCTTGCTTCAGTGTCACCTTGAGGGCCTGGGTGATGCCATTCTCCTTCCGGCCCAGCCCTTTGCCTGCGGAGGACAGTGAGTGACTTGGCTCATTCTGCAACATCCCCTGAGCCCACAACAGATCCCCCAGCCACGTGCCACTCCTTGCCATCCACACACAGCGCTGGCTATCCTCTGCCTTTCAGAACCCAGCTCCATTCTTTCCAGTGGTGCTCCATGTAGTCCCCAAGCCTAAACTGCATTTTCTGTCACACCTTGTTCTTGTCATGACCCAGGAACAGGAATCTCTCTCCTCCTTCTTTCTGCAAGTTTCTCTATAAACCAGCCTCTCTGACCAAATGAGCAGAAGGCCGTTGGGGATCCCACCCCCTCACTGGATCCTTTCCTGCAGGATGGAGTACAGACAAGGCACCTCTCTAAGGAAGGCCCAGAAGATACCTTGAGTCCATCCGTGCTTCAGGAGCTGCTCCTCGGCAAACTTCATCCCGCGACTCTTGACCTCTGTTGTGACACTCATGGTGGTAAAGAGGTTCTGGCCCCTCAGGCTCTCACCAGGAAAGGAGAGGTGGCATCACCCTTTTAAGCGAGGAGAGGGTGGAGGAGGCACTGAGCTGGCAAAGGGCTTGCCTAGCATTAGAAGCCCTAGGTTAGCTCTCCAGTATCACATAAAATTGCTTGTGGTAGTACATGCCTGTCACTCCAGCCCTGGAACGTGGAGGTAGGAAGGTCACCCTTGGCTAGTGAGTTTGAGGCCAGCCTGGGCTACATGAAACCTTGTCTCAATAAAGTAAGGAGAAAAAGCCAAAACACTAGAGCTGCTGGTACATGAAATCTCTTTCTTGAGCTGGGTGAGGTGGCTCATGTCTTAAGTCCCAGTATTCAGGAGGAAGGATCACTATGAGTTCAAGGCCAGCCTGGGTGACAGTGTGAATTCCAGGTCAGCCTGGGATAGAATGAGAGACCCTGCTTCAAAATACCAAAAAGAGAGAAGAGAGGTATAAAATCTCTTAAGTGCTAGGCAGAAAAACAACAGGGGGGGGGGGGTTCTTACTTGGTCTTTGGCCTGTCTGGCCACAGAGACCAACATCAACACATCTCAGGATGCAGGAGGACTGGATATATGGAGAAATTACCATGTACCAAACTGTGCTTTAACCTGGACTATTTTATTCAACTCCCCACCGTGCTTTGGTTACAGATGAAGAAACGAAGCCTTAATGAGGTTGGATGGCTTGCTGGAGGTCACGTCACACAGATAACGTGTGGAGAAGTCAAGTCAGGCAGCTTGTCCACAGAGTCTGACAACATCTCCCTAGATATCTACCTCATAAAAACAAAGCTATGAGGTAATCTGACCTGCAAGAGAAGAGCATGTCCAGAGCCTATATCCTGTACCTGTGCCCCAATCTGTTCTGGCCTCCTGGGGTGGGACTGCTCACGTCTCCCACACTGCTGCTGCATTGGGGGCTTTGGGGAGCTCCCTTTTTTAAACTGTCCAGCTTAGGAAGGGTGCTCACCCAGCATCCAGTGACTAGCAGGTAGGTAACACAAACAGGCAGTCCTGCAAGACACTTATACACGAGGAAAGCAAGGCTTGGGTTTCTTGCCTGAAGACATCAGGCTAGAAGAGATGCAACTTGAATATGAGCCCAAATTGCCTGCTTTCAACTAGTGGGATTTCTTTACACTAGCTCCCACACCCCTCCTTTTGAACCCAGAATAGCATAATTCTATTTGTACACTAAATTAGCCAAGCAAAAAGAGGCCGTGGCTAGTTTCTGTAATCTCAGCACTCTGACAATGAGACTCCTGAAGGCTCTCTGCCAATGCAGCAAAAAGAACAGCAAAGGAAGCTCAAGAGAAACCCCACCCCAGGTGAGGTGAGCCAGCCAGGACAGACCGGATTTGCCCTCTGACCTCCACAGGCATGCGGTGGCATGTGTGCCCCTGCACCCACCCGCACAGACACAAAGTCAGGCACTCCTCTAACCAGTATGCACTGGGTTACAGACTGATGAACCAGCTTCTGGGGACGAGGAGGAGCACACTGAGGATGCCTGACATTCCCATCGTGAAGGGTGATGCTATGAAAGCCTGACTCCTGGCTTGAAAGCCGCAAGCGGGGCCTGGGAGGTGGCGCACGCCTTTAATCCCAGCACTTGGGAGGCAGAGGCAGGAGGATCGCCCTGGGTTCCAGACCACCTTGAAATCACACAGTGAATTCTAGTGCAGGTCACCCTAGACTAGAGCAAGACTCTACCTCAAACAAACAAACAAAAAAAAAATTTAAAAAACCCACTGAGTGGAAAATAGCCCTATCTTGCTTCTACACCATTATAACACAGTAAGATGCAAACTCTGGCTTCACCTTATAACTGCTTCCTTTCAGAAATCATCTCTGATCCACCAACCCCCGGATTTCAACAACAACAATAATATCCCTCCACACTTGTAACTGCTCCAAACATTTAATCCTGCCAACAACCCTATCAGGACATTTTACTATCCATACGATAGACAAGCAATCAGGCGCTGGCAGATCCAGCTTTTCGCCTGAACCAAATAACTAGGAAAAACACAGACCCGGGACCGGTAACTCAGACCTCCGGGGAGCGGGACCCCTTACCGTGCCCGCGGAGCCCTCCGGAAGCACGTGCCCCGCCCAGCCGGGCGCCGCCATCTTGGCGGAAGTGACGCTCGGGCCCTTCTAGGCGGCCGAAACCCTAGACAAGCCTCGCCAACTTCCGGAGGCTAATTAGCGGGTCTGGTTGCCACGGAAACGGCGCGGCGCGTGCGCTTTCGCTCTTGGCGTCCCACTTGCTTCCGGCTCGGCTCGGGGTCCCTGCGGGAGCGAGGGAAGGGGCAGGGCCTGCGCTCGCTCCGGGGATGCTCCCGGGATGCTCGGGGATGCTCTCGGGATGCTCCCGGGATTCCGGGATGCTCTGGGATGCTGGGGGTACCTGGAAGAGGAAGGAAACCTCAGTAAGCATGGAGCCAGGAGGCGACCGTACTTCCCACGACTGTGTGCCACGTCTGTCCCTGTGATGAGGAGGAGGAAGCTTGCTAGGTGGGAGGGAAGAAGGATCTTTGAATGTCAACACCCTGGGCTTCAGCTCAGCTGCTCCCGGCAGCAGAGTTACCTTTTGTCCTTGCTTGGGAATTTGCATAACTGTTGACGGGAAGGTTAGGGTTCAAACGTGAAGGCCAGAACACCAGGGAAGAGTAAGAGGGCTTGGAGCTATCAAAGAGATAGACCGCCCAGCTGACGAGGTAAGAGGCAGGACAGGGCTCTGGGAAAAACCAGGCCAGTCTCTGCAGGCCCAGATAAAGTCCCCCTTACAAAGCAGCTTGGAGATCCGATTCTTGTCAAGTTGCCCCAGGGATGCTTGCTGGATGGAATGCACTGAACCCCTCCCACCAGGAATTGGGGTTCTCTGCCAGTGCAATGTTACCCCAGTGCACTGATATGATACTGGAATTGTGGGGTGTCTCCAGATTCTTTCCTTATGAATTTAAAGAAATTCACAGACCAAAGGGTAAAATTGACATGTTTTTTATTAGAGTATGGATAGAACTTAAGAGAAGGCAGGAAGACAGCTCATGTCCAAGAGGGGATCTGAATGGGCTTCCCAGAAATAGCCCCCTAGAAATATATGAACTGAAAAGTCATCATTTTGGGCTGAGTATGTCCTCAGTTGGTAGACTGTTTGCCTAGAGTGCCAAGCATTCAGGAAGCTCTATGTTGGAAGCCTAGTGCCAGATAAAACCGGTTGTGGTGATGTATGCATATAATCCCCAGCACTTGAGAGGCCAAGGTAGGAAGGTCACTGTTGAGTCTGAGGCTATACTGGGCTAAAAAATGAGTTCCAGGTCAGCCTGGGCTAGAGTGAGACCCTGCCTCAAAAAAAAAAAAATTTAAAGCCGGATGTGGTGGCACACGCCTTTAGTCCCAGCATTGGCGAGGTAGAGGCAGGAGGATCACCATTAGTTTGAGGCCAGCCTGAGACTACATAGTGAATGCCAGGCCAGCCTGGGCTAGAGGGAGACCCTACCTCAAAAAAATTTTTTTTATGATCTCACTCTCCAATGGAGATTGTGTTTGTATTTTTCAGGATGCAGCGAGAGAGCTGGGGCCCATCTAACCCTACCAACCGACTGTAGGCCGATAGCTGAGATTCTGGCAAGAGAGGAGCCACCACAGTCATACCGTGGAGGATCCATATGGAACCCCGCAGAGAATGACGGGATGAACAAGGGGCCCACAGCCACAGCCATTAAATCAACACAGGATAAGCCAGTGAGACAGAAACCAATGATTTCAACACAAAGACCCCTAAGCTCACAACCTTAAAGCAGTCTTAATACTCATCCACCACGACTCAGGGAACTATGCGGAAGAGGGGGCCGAAAGATTGTAAGAGCCGTGGTGGAGGAGATTATCCAGAGGCATGGCCAGGAGAACATGGCTGAATACTAGGCTATCCATGGTCCCCTGTCACAAGGACTGATCCAGACGACCCATGGAGGAGGTTAGCCAGTGGAGGGGGGAGAGGAGGGCAGTGGGGAATTGGGGATAACAACTCATTGTTTGCCCACTAAATGTTGTAACTCATTATGGACAATAAATAAAAATAAAAAAATATATATAAATATATAAAAAATTTTTAAATTCTTTATAGGAGGGAAAAGGCATAGTGGACATATTTTTAATGGTGTGGTAGCTTGAATGTATGTCCCCATAGACACAGGTGTTTTTGTTTTTTTATAATTTTATTTATTTGCAAGCATAGTGGAGAGAGAGAGTGTGAGAGAGAGAAAATGGGAGCACCAGGGCCTCCAGCCACTGCAAACAAAACTCCAGATGCATGCATACCGCCACTTTGTGCATCTGGCTTTACATGGGAACTAGGGAATCGAATCTGGATTCTTAGGCTCTGCAGGCAAGCACCTTAACCACAGAGCCATCTCTCCAGTCCTTAGAATAGTTTTTTGTTTGCTTTTCGAGGTAGGGTCTCACTCTAGCTCAGGCTGACCTGCAATTCACTATGTAGTCTTAGGCTGGTCTTGAACTCACAGCCATTCTACCTTTGCCTCTTGAGGGCTGGGATTAAAGGTGTGCACCACCATGCCCAGCTTAAAATAGTTAAAAAAAATATTTGGTTGCAAGGAGAAAGAGAGAGAGAAAGGGAGATAGAGGAGACAGATGGAAAGAATGAATGTGTCAGGGCCTCCAGCTGCTACAAACACCAACCAGTCCAGATGCATGCACCACTTTGTGCATCTGGCTTTACATGGGTGCTGGGGAATCGAACCTGGATTCTTAGGCTCTGCAGGCAAGCACCTTAACTGCTGAGCCATCTCTCCAGCCCCTAAAATAAATTTTTTGGTTTTTCAAGGTAGGGTCTCACTCTAGCCCAGGCCTAAAATAGTTTTAATGAGATATTTAAAGCAAACCATACTGACCAGGAGGACACCAAGGAATCCCAGCCTCCCTCTTCCAGGCACTGTTGCCGCAAGCATGGAGAAAACTGCCTTGGGAGACCTGGACTCCCTCTTAACCCAGCTTAGCCGAGCGAGCTTGGGAGGAGGAAGGCACTGAAGGCGCTTGGAGTCAGATCTGCTCCAGCCTCGCCGGCTCTGGACCAGAGCCATCAGCTCTGGTGTCCTGGCCCTCTCACCCCACCTCCTGGACAACAGCTGTATTGCATTTTACCATTTAAATCACGATGAGGCCAGAGGTGGTGTCCCATACCTTTAGCCCGTGCTGAAGTGGATCGATGTGAGTTTGACATGGGTAATCAATCTCAGGCCATCAGGCTTTGTGAGCAAGTGCCTTTAACAACTGAGCCGTCTCTCCAGCTCAAATGTTCTGATACTAAAATGTGCACTTACATATACATAGATGTATTAAAAGATAATCTTAAAGCTGGGGGTGGTGCAGCACGTCTTTGATCCCAGCACTCGGGAGGCAGAGGTAGGAGGATGTCTGTGAGTTCAAGGCCAGCCTGAGACTACATAGTGAATTCCAGGTCAGCCTGGGCTAGAGCAAGACCCTACCTTGAAAAACATAAATAAATAAATAACAAAAAAAGAGAAATGCTTATAGTCAGGTGTGGCGGCTCATGTCTTTATTCTTAGCAGTGGATTTCAGGCCGCCTTGGGGCTACAGAGGGAGTTCCAGATCAGACTGGCCTAGAGACAAAAAAATAAAATAAAAAAAATAAAATAAAAGCAGGGCTGGAGAAATGGCTCCATTAAGGTTCTTGCCTGCAGAGCCTAATGACCCAGGTTTGATCCCCAGTACCCAAATAAACAAAGCGGCGCATGCATCTGGCATTCATTTGCAGCAGCTAGATGCCCTGGCACACCCATTCTTTCTCTGTGCTTGCAAATAAAAATAAAATAATATTTTTTTTTTCGAGGTAGGGTCTCACTCCAGCCCAGGCTGACCTGGAATTCACTCTGTAGTCTCAGGGTGGCCTCGAACTCATGGTGATCCTCCTACCTCTGCCTCCTGAGTGCTGGGATTAAAGGCGTGCGCCACCACGCCCGGCTATAAAATAATATTTTTAAAGACCAAAAAAAGTTTATTCATCTTTGCTGAAAAAATAGTAGCCATATTTTTTATTTATATATGTGTGTATGAAGGTGCCAGGATCTCTTCCTCTGCAAAGGAATGACCTGTCAACTTTACATGGATGGCTGGGGACTTGAACCTGGGATTGATGGACTTTGCAAGCAAGTGCCTTTAACTGCTGAGCAATATCCCCAGCCCCTACACGGATTTTTTTATGATATAAGTCATGTGACTTTTTAATATTTATTTGCAAGCAGGGAGAGATAGAAGAAAACAGAGAGAATGGAAATGCCAGGGTCCCCAGCTTCTGCAGATGCATGTGTCACTTTGTGCATCTGGCTCTGCATGGGTGCTGGGGGATTGAACCTGGACCTTCAGGCTTTGCAAGCAAGTGCCTTTAATCACTGAGCCATCTCTCCAGCCCCTACATAGATGTTTTAAGGGTGAACAAAAATTTCAAATTTAATCCTGTTTTTATAAATTGACTTACAAATTCTATTAAAAGGGTAAGATTTTAGAAGGTTTTTTTTTTGGTTTTTTTTTTTTTTTTTTTGGTTTTTCGAGGTAGGGTCTCACTCTAGCCCAGCCTGACCTGGAATTCACTCTGTAGTCTCAGGGTGGCCTTGAACTCATGGCAATCCTCCTACCTCTGCCTCCTGAGTGCTGGGATTAAAGGCCCTGCCACACCCATACTCTCTCTCTCTCTCTCTCTCTCTCTCTCTCTCTCTCTCTATATATATATATATATATATATATATATATATATATACATATACATATAGATAGATATCTGCTTGCAAATAAATAAATATTTATGGGGGGTGGTTTCAAGGTAGAGTCTCACTCTAACCCAGTCTGACCTGGAATTCACTGTCTAGTCTCAGGGTGGCCTCGAAGTCACGGTGATCCTCTTACCTCTGCCTCCCAAGTGTTGGGACTAAAGGCGTGTACCACCACGCCTGGCTAGCCCTCAGTTTTTCTCTTTTTTTTGAGGTAGGGTCTCACTCTAGCCCAGGCTGACCTGTATGTGCACATTCGAAGGCCTTCAGCAGAGGCTTTTTCCAGTGAGATTTTCTCTGTGGAGATTGTCTCTAGCCATCTCTCCATCCCCCTAGTATCTTTTCAGTAAATCTAAATTGTTTTGTTAAAGATTCAAGTTATGGGCTGGGGAGATGTCTCAGTGGTTAAAGGCATTTGCTTGCAAAGCCTAGTGGCCTGGATTCAGTTTCCTAACATCCATGTAAAGCCAGATGCACAAAGTAGCTCGTATGTCTGGAATGCTTTTTCAATGACAATAGGCCCTGGCATGCCCACACCCACTTTCTCTGTCTGCCTCTTTCTCTCGGTGTATCTTGCTCTCAAATAAAGCTAGAGCAAAACCCTACTTCAAAAAACAAAACAAGAGCAGGGCGTGGTGGCGCACGCCTTTAATCCCAGCACTTGGGAAGCAGAGGTAGGAGGATTGCCATGAGTTCAAGGCCACCCTGAGATACATAGTGAATTCCAGGTCAGCCTGGACTAGAGCGAGACCCTACCTCGAAAAAAAAAAAAAAAAAAAAAAACAGGGCTGGAGAGATTGCTCAGCGGTTAAGGAGCTTGCCTGCATAGTCTAAGGGCTTGATTCCCCAGTGCCCACATAAAGACAGATGCTCAGAGTGTTGCATGGGTCTGGAGCTCTTGGCAGCAGCTGGAGGCCCTGGTACACCCATGCTCTTTGTCTGTCTTCTCTCTGCTTATAAATAAAAATATTTTTAAATCATAAAAATGTCTTAAAACATGCCAAGACTTTGATAGCCTTGATTGCCACTTAAAAAAAAAAGTACTCCTTCTACTAGCTGCTTCAGAGTCCTTTTCCCCTTGGTCTGAACCCCACCACTCTCTCACCTGAAAAGAAATAAAACCTTGAGCCCAGGAAACTGTCTTTATCCTCTATTTTTTAAAAAATATTTTATTTATTCATTTTCAAGCAGAGAAATACAGAGAGAGGGAGAGAGAGAGAGAGAGAGAGAGAGAGCGCACCAGGGCCACCATCTTGTGGGTCTGGCATATGTGGGTACTGGGGAATTGAACCTGGGGCCTTAGGCACTGGAGGCAAGTGCCTTAACCGCTGAGCCATCTCTCCAGCCCTGATCCTCTATTTTGAACCCTGAATCTGAGAATATGTGCACAGGTAAAATTCACTGAGCTGTACACCGAAGACCTGTGTGCGTTGCATATGAACTAAACCTTAATGGACAGAGTTCAAAAATGGGGTTCATTTTCAGAAGTAGAAAGCAAGTTTCCACCCAAGAAGAATAAGGTTCCTCTTGTCCTGAGAACTATTTATTTTTGAGAAGAGTCTCATTCTGCAGCTCAGGCTGGCCTCAAACTCATGGCAATCCTCCTGCCTCAGCCTTACCACACTAGCCTCTTGAGAATTTATAAAGTTCTCCACCTGTGCTGAAGGAAGAAGGGGAAACAAAAAATATGACCTCTGTTTTTAAAAAAAAATACTTATTAGAGGGCTGGAGAGATGGCTTAGTGGTTAAGGCACTTGCCTCCAGTGCCTAAGGCCCCCAGTTCAATTCCCCAGTACCCACATAAGCCAGACCCACAAGGTGGTGGCCCTGGCTCTTTCTCTCTCCCTCTTTTTCTCTCTCTGCTTGAAAATGAATCAATAAAATATTTTTTAAAAAATACTTATTAGAGAGAGAGAGAGAGAGAGAGAGAGAGAGAGAGAGAGAGAGAGAGAGAGAGAGGCAGGCACAAAGAATGAGCATCCAGGGCCTCCAGCCACTGCAAATGAACTCCAGACACATGCACCACCTTGTGCATCTGGCTTTACGTGGGTGCTGGGGAATTGAACTCGGGTCCTTCTTCTGTACAGGCAAATGCCTTAACCACTAATACATCTCTCCAGCCTACCTCTGTTTTTTTTTTTTAAAGAAATAATTTATTTATTTGCCTCTGGCAAAGGAACTCCAGATGTGTGTGCCATTTTGGGCATCTGGCTTTACATTGTACTGGGGAATAAAACCAGGTCATTAGGCTTGGCAGGCAAGCGCCTTAATGGCTGAGCCATCTCCAGCCCATGAACTCTGTTTTAAAGCTTCCCTAGTCCCTCCATGCCCCAAAGTTCCCATGTTCTTCCTTAGGGACAGAAACCTTGTTTAATTTCCACCTCTCCGACAATCCTAGCTGCTCCCTCTGTCTCCAGGCATCGTATGCGGTCTCTTTAGAATCCTGGGATTTGGAGTACTGAGGGGACCCCATTTTGAACATCCCTCATCCTACTCTCCTTGGATGTCAGTTCTTAATGCTGAGCCCACTACCCACTCAGGCTCTTTTTCCGGTGGGATGTGCCAGCCAGTCCTGCATCCCACACCCCAGCTGTTGACATTTTGATGCCATTATCCACGGGATGAAGAAAGGGGCCCTGTTATTCAACAATAGGGGGAAAGACAGAGACAATGGGAAATTGTGTTTCCGATGGGGTGGGGACAGAGAGGAAAAGAACAGACAGATAGATAGGGGGCTGTATAGAAGGGGCCAGGGTCCGGGAAGCTGCTGGAAGTCCTGGAAGTCTGATTTGCACCTTGAGAGCCTCTTTCCAAAGGCAATGTGTGCCCAGGCACTGGAGGGCAGAGGTGAGGACTTTGGCAGGGGAGGAGGGGGGGTACCACTTTGCCCATATGGACATTACAGAGTTGGAGCCACATTTTGGGTTCTATCCAACCCTCACTAGTCCAAAACCCTCATATTCACTCATCAGTCCTCCTTCTTGTCCAGGAGCCTGAGCCACAGCAGGGCCTCTCTCCTAGTCTTCCAGGTTCCCATGCTGGAGTCCCATGCTGGTCCCAGGCCAGCCAGCACCATAGACACCATCACGGGACTGGTTTTAGTGGACTGATGGGCTGGCAGAATTCTCAGCACCTTGGCTTCTTTGAACACAGGAAGGAAACCTTTCCAGAAAGGTGTGGAAGGAGTAGCTTCATCCATCAGGTGCTCAAGTCCTGTGGCTTTACAGTGCTTAGATCTTCCAGGAGCCCAACAACCTTCACTGGAGCCTCTTCCCTAAGGACAGAAAGCTGCTAAGTGCTGTTCCCTTGGACTCTGGAAGGGACCAGCTTCTTACAGGTAGGCCATGCTGGCTACTGTGGAATCGTATGTGTGTGAAATACAGAGCTGTGAATCAGTGACTAAGCTTGAGCCTGTCAGATCTGGACTCAAATACTAGCAGCCCCTCCTTTTCAGCTGTGGCTGTGTGACTGCACTGAAATCTAGCACGTGTGTACCTGTGGGGTTTGTTAGTCTTCATAGAAAAACTTCTAGGTCAGTTGGCACATTGGGGAGAGGGGGAAAGGAGGAAGTGAAGGAGGAAGAGAGGGCGGGAGAATGGGTACTCCAAGGCTTCTTGCCACTGCAAATCAACTCCAGTTGGCTGTGCCACTTTGTGCATCTGGATTTACGTGGAATACTGAATTTAACCCTGGCCATCAGGCTTTGCAAGCAAGTACCTTTAACCGCTAAGCCATCTCTCCAGCCCTAATCCTAGCTCTCCAATATCAGCCCCTATGGTCAGTCATACTTGCCAGGCTGTCTTGTAAGCAGAAGTGGTTCTCCCACTCATGTGCCAGGCCTTTCACATTTTCCCACTGGAAAATTCTTAATGCATCGAACTTGTTTCTCCCGATGCACACGGGCCTTTGGAGCTCAGCTATTTATTTATTTATTTTATTTATTTTTTTAAAATTTATTATCCATAATGAGTTACAACATTTAGTGGGCAAACAATGAGTTGTTATCCCCAATTCCCCGCTGCCCTCCCCTCTCCCCTCCACTTGGAGCTCAGCTATTTAGATTTCTGGCTTCTCTTCAGGGCATCCCCTTGCTTCATCCCAATGCTACAACTCTTCTCATGATGGGAGTTATCTTCTAACAATGTAAACACATGTTGGCTTCTAACAGTTGGCACAACTAGATAATAGCTAACATATCCAAAGCTCTTATAACACATCAAGCACGGTTTTAAATTTTTTTCTTATTATTTGCAAAGGGAAAGAGAGAGGTTGAGAGAGAGAATATACGTGTTCCAGGGCCTCTTGCCACTGGAATGAAATCCAGATACATGATACACCTTGTGCATCTGGCTTTACATGAGTACTGGGGATTTGAACCTGGGCCATTAGACTTTGCAAGAAAGTGCCTTAACCACTAAGCAAACTCTCCAGCCCCAAGCACTGTTTTAACATTTTTTAAAAATTTAAATAATTTTAATTATTTGCAAGTAGAGGGAGAGAGAATGAGAATGGGTGCACCAGGGTATAGTACCACTACAAACAAACCCCAGACACACGTGCCACTTTGTGCATCTGGCTTTATGAGGGTACTGGAGAATCTAATCCAGGCCTTGAGGCTTTGAAAGCAAGTGCCTTTAACCACTGAGCCATCTCTCCAGCCCTGTTTAAACCTTTTTACATGTGTCATTAATTTACCTAATTCTCGCAGTAACTCAGCGGGGTAGTGTGTGAGTTATGATCAAATATGTGACAGAAGGATTTTTGCTCAGGGCGCTCACAGTGGGGAGGGAAGGTGGAACAGAGCAGTTCTCGCCAGGGTGGACCAGGGAATGCAGCCCACGAGGTGACACTGCCCACAGTCAGGGTGGGTCTCCCCTAATTTAATCCTGTCTGACTCATCCAGGTACTCCACTGCCTCCTACAGCTGAGACAGTGTCCTTTTAAAGCTTTTATTAAGAGATCTGGAAGTACTCAGCCCAGTGGGCCAGAAGGCAGGGGTGAGCAGGCAAGATCTGCAAACCCAAAGACAATGCTATGGTCCCTCTTCTGAATTCCTAGGGCAAAGAGGCGTTTCTGGGCACAGACTACATGAAAGAAGTCATGAAGACAATGGGGAGTGGGAGATAAAGACGGTCTCTATGGCTGGAGAGATGGTTCAGTGGTTTAGGCGCTTGCTTGCAAAGCCTAACAACCCGGGTTCGAGTCCCCAGTACCCATGTAACGCCAGATGTAAAGTGGTACAAGTGTCTGGAGTCCATTTGCAGTGGCTGGAGGCCCTGGTGTGTTTATTCTCTTTGTCTCCTCTCTCTGCTTGGAAATAAATAAATGAAAGTATTTTTTAAAAAGTTCTCTATTCCAAAAAAAAAAAAAGTTCTCTATTCCTACAAGATCTCCAAGGAGGGGCTTTGTTTCACTACCCTACTCTAAGGATTTGAAGTCACAAGGCTTTGGGTTTTCCTGGCAACAGGGGGCTGCAGGGGTTGGGGTGAGGCAGGAAGGCACATAGAGAACACAGTGAGTTATAATTCAAGGTTACCTCAACTCAGCTCCAGCAGCAGGTTTGGGGGAGCTCTTAAAGTGACCACATGTGTTTTATTTATTATTTATTTATTTTTCTGAGGCAGGGTCTCACTCTAGCCCAGGCTAACTTGGAATTCACTCAGGGTGGCCTCAAACTCATGGTGATCCTCCTACCTCTGCTTCCCAAGTGCTGGGATTAAAGGTGTGTACCACCATGCCCAGCCTGACAGCATGTGTTTTAACAAAAACAAAATCTCAAGGTGATAAGAATTGATACAATGGGCTGGAGAGATGGCTCAGCAGCTAAGGCATTTGCCTGAAGAGCCCAATAACCTGAGTTCGAATCCCCAGTACCCAGGTAAAGCCAGATGCATGCATCTGGGGTCTGTTTGCATTGGCTGGAGGCCCGGAAGTGTCCATTCTCTCTATCTGTCTCTCTTTTATCTCTCTCTGCTTGCAAATAAATAAAAAATATTTTTAAAAAGAATAGATACAATACAGGCCAGGAAAAGAATATACAGCCAAAACAGATCAGTGCATTGGAAATTGTTTCTATAACTTTAGAATTTTATGCACTGTAATTTCTGGAAACTCCTAGCGGTCCAGTCCACCTGTACCCGGTACGACTTTCAAATCCAAAGTTTAGGTGCTGGAAAGGAAAAAGTCACAGTCCAGTCCAATAGAGGGCAGTGCTCCACAGTGATACACACTGGGAGAGAAGAAAAGGTTTCCCAGGGGTGAGGCCCTGTGAAAAGGAAGTGAGCTTGAACTTGACCTGTGTGGAACTCAGTGCCAGGGAAGGATGAAGGCCAGCATGGCGCTAGCTGGCAGTGCAGGGGAGGCTGGGTATGGAGCCCTTAGGGGGGGGGCTCCACATCTCAGCAGCTTTTTCAAGTGGGAGAGGAAAAAGCTCATATTTTCTATGACTTTGGGATGGAAAAATGATGTTGGGAGACCAGGCCTGGGGTTCACAATCCTGATGGCAGGCCTGGAAAGAAGCAGGGATGAGGGAGGAGCCAGAGAAGAGATGCTAAATCAAGAATGCTGGCTAAGGGCTGGAGAGATGGCTCAGCAGTTAAGGTGCCTGCCTGCAAAGCCTGATAACCCAGGTTTGATTCCCCAGTACCCACATAAAGCCAGATGCACAAGATAGTGCATGTGTCTGGAGTTCATTTGTAGTGGCTGGAGGCCTGGGGTATCATCCTCTCTCTCTCTCTCTCTCTCTCTCTCTCTCTCTCT
>PVHP010035797.1:0-18278 GCA_004024765.1 Zapus hudsonius
TTGGAACAAAGCGATTCTAGGCCTAAAGAAGAATGGATTCCAACCTAGACTACTCTACCCAGCAAA
Organism: Zapus hudsonius; assembly: GCA_004024765.1. Lineage (NCBI taxonomy): Eukaryota > Metazoa > Chordata > Mammalia > Rodentia > Dipodidae > Zapus > Zapus hudsonius. The sequence goes on from PVHP010035797.1 coordinate 67, forward strand.
GTTATCCATCATAATTGATGGAGCAATTAAAGTATTCCACGAGACTAATCAGCTTTACAATTACTTGAGCACAAAGCCAAACCTGCAAAAGATACTTCATGAGATATCCCTTGCAGACGAAACAAATAACCGACCCCAGGAAAGGAACAGAGAACAAACAAGGTAACACAAAAGAGTAGCAACAGCTCAGATACCAACCTCCATATTCTCTGCAACATGGCAAACCTCACAGTTATAACTTTGAATGTAAATGGACTCAACTCTCCTATAAAAAGACACAGGATAGCAGGTTAGATCAGGAAAATGGACCCTTCCATCTGTTGCCTACAAGAAACACACCTTATCGCTAAAGACAGTAACCCACTGAGAATAAAAGAGTGGAAAACAATTTTTCAGGCATGTGGGAAAAATACAAAAGCAGGTGTGGCTACTGTAATATCTGACAAAATAGACTTTAAGCCAACAGCAATAAAAAAGGACGATGATGGCCATTTGCAGTGATAGGAAGCCTTGGTCCACCCATCCATTCATTCTCTCTCTCTCTCTCTCTCTCATACACACACACACACACACACACACACACACACACACACACACACGGGATGCAGGTCAATGAGAAATGAAGCAGGAGCTGAGCTGGAAGCCTCCTTTCTTTTACCAACTGTCAGCCCAGCCAGGCCAAATTTTTAACTGGTACAATGGTGGCAGGTCTGTTATGGGGGAAACCAACTACTCTCTGATAGGCCTTGAGGTCTGCTCCACAGGAGAGAGTCCATGCCTGGTACTGAAAACCTAATGAAAAGCCTATGGCCGGGGAGGTCATAAGCTCTAGGGGGAAACCACTTCTGTCGTCTGGCTAACTGCATATATTATGCATATGATCATGCCCATATATTAGTGCTACTCTCACTTTTGGTTGGAGGAGCTTCTCTTCTCAGATGGTGGTGACCACTGAAGTGGCTCAACACTCACCACAGTGCTGAGAAGTGACAGTGGAGTGTTAAGCGTTCAGCACTGAGACATCTCTATCACACCCTTCAAGGCTCAGGCAGAAAAGGTGGCCAAAGAATGTAAAGCCAAAGGAAGGGGAGGAGTGCTTACTTCCAGACACAAAGTGGCCTTGACATTCATGACCTCACAGTAGCTGACACTGCCTACACAAAAAGAGGGAAAATCCATATAAAACTTAATATTTAATTCTTAATTTCATAAGATAGTAGCTATCTTTCATAACCATTTGAGAAAAGAATAAAAGATTTGTAATTGTAAAAGAAAAGAGGGGAAAATGATGACATCAAAATTGGAGACTATTTAGAAAGAAGGGATTCAATGAAGGAGGGATTTTGGGAGGGAAAAAAGGAAAAGTGACAGAGGGAATTATGATCACAGTATACTACTTAGTTTATGGAAAGTTTAAAATAAATACAATAAATACAAGAGATAGAGAGGGGACTGGAGATGGCTTAGAGGTTAAGGCCTGCAAAGCAGAAGGACCCAAGTTTGATTCCCCAGGACCCACATAAAGCCAGATGCACAAGAGGCACATGCATCTGGAATTGATTTTCAAGTCTCTCTCATTCTCTCTTTCTCTTTTCCCCCTCGCTTGCAAATAAGAATATTTTCAAAAATTAGGATCCACATATGAGAGATAATATGTGGTTTTTGTCTTTCTCTTCTTGGGTTACTTTACTTAGCATAATCATTCAATTTCATCTATTTCCCTGAAAATTTCACAATTTCATTTTTCATTACAGCTGAATAAAATTTCATTTCACATATGCACCACTATGTATACATTATACAAGTCATGGATCAATGGACATCTCGGTTGATTTCATTTCCTAGCTGTTGTGAATAGAGCCATAATGAACATCAATGTGTGAAGTATCTCTGCGGCACGAGATGGAGTGCTTTGGGTATATGTCCAGGAATGGTATAGCTGGATCACATGGTAGTTCAATTTTTAGCTTTTTGAGAAACTGCCACACTGGTTTCCATAGTGATGCATCAGTTTACACTCCCACCCACAGGGAATAAGAGTTCCCCCTTCTCCACAGACTAGCCAGCATTTGTTGTCATTGGTTTCCTTGATGATAGCCGTTCTGATTAGGGTGAGATGAAATCTCAAAGTTTTCTTCTGCATTTCTCTGATGACTTAGGATACTGAGCACTTTAGATATCAGTTGGTCATTTGTGCTTCTTTTTTTTTGAGAACTCTTTTATTAGCTCAATTATTGGTTGGCAGTTTGGGGGAGGTTGGTGGTCAGCTTTTGCAGTCATTTATATACTGTAGATACCAACCCCTCTGTCAGAATAATTGCTGCAAGGGTTTTTCTCCCAGTGTGTAGGCTTTCTGTATACTCTGGTCATAGTTTCCTTTGTTGTGAAGAAACTTTTTAATTTCATGTAATCCCATTGGTTGATTCTTGGGACTACTTCCTATGCTGTTGAAATCCTGTTCGGAAATGTCTTACTTATACCTGTAAATTTCAATGCATTGCCCATGTTTTCCTCTAGTATTTTCAGCATTTCCAACTTCCCATAAAGGTCTTTGATCCTGGCTGGAGACATGGCTCAACAGTTAAGGTGCTTGCCTGTAAAGACTAACAACCTGGTTTGATTCCCACATAAAGCCAGAAGCACAAGTGGTGCATGCATCTGGAGTTCACTTGCAGTGGCTGCAGGCCCTGGTGAGCCTATTCTCTCTCTCTCTCTCTCTCTCTCTCTCTCTCTCTCTCTCTCTCTCTCTCTCTCTCTCTCTCTCTCTCTCTCTCTTTCCCTCCCTCTGCAAATAAATAAAATTTTTTTAAAGATCTTTGGTGATCTATTTTAAACTGATCTTTGTGCAGGGTGAGACATGCATTCTTCTATAGGTGGATACCCAATTGTATGAGTACCTCTGTTAAACAGGCTGTCTAGTTTCCTGGTGTATGTTTTTAATACCCTTATAAAAAATCAGGTGACTGTAGCTGTTGGGCTTGTAGGTCTGTTTCATGCCGGTTCCCTACTGTCTTCGTCACTCTAGCTCTGTAGAATATTTTAGGTCAGGAATTGTGATACCTCCAGCAGGGCTCTTTCTGTTTAGATTTGTTTGGCTATGTGTGGTCTTTTGTGTTTCCATATAAATTGTTGAATTGTGTTTTTTCTAGTTCTTAGACGGATACTATTGGAAGTTTTATGGGAATTGCATGAAATTTGTAGATTACTTTAGGCAACATAGCCATTTTCACAATATTAATGCCAATCCAGGAATATAGGAGGTCTCTCCAGTGTCTGGTATCTTCTTTTGTTTCTTTCTTTAGTGTTTTAAAACTTTCTTTATAAAGGTCTTTCACTTTCTTGGTAAGGTTTATACCTATGTGATTTTTCTTGGAGCTATTGTGAATTAGATATTTTCCACATTTCTTCCTCAGCAAGTGCATTGTCTGGGATATATTAAAGCTATCAATTTTGTGTTAATTTTGTACCTTTGAAAGGCTTATGGAAGCAAGTTTTCTCTATCCTGCTCTTCCGCCGGATGGGCACAGCAAGAAGGGCCTCACCAGATGTCAGGGCATCTTGGACTTCCTGGTCTCCAGAACTGACAGAATAAATTCCCATTCCATACAAATCACCTAATTTGTGCTATTGTCTTTGAGCAGCACAAAATAGACTAAGAACTCAACAAATTCTTTGAAAAACACAGAGGATCAAAGCTTAGAAATAGATAACCTGACTAGCATTATTTCTGTTTCTTTAGAAATTGCATTTGTATTTAAAATCCTACCACAAAAAAAAGTTGGTCACAAAAGAAAACTATGGGTCCATATTTTTTCACTGTCTAATTCTACCAAGTAGTTAAGAAAGAAACAATATCAATCTATTCAAATTCTTTAAAAATTTAAAGAGAATGGAATACTTAATTCACTGCTAGCATTGAAGCTAGTGTCTTAAAGCCAAATCCAAAGACAATGCAAGAATAAAAACCCACAGAGAAATATTCTTCATGCACACACATGCAAAAAACAATCTCAATATTTTAGCAAATAGAATTTAGCAATAGAATGCATAATTACCAGGGTGCTTGCTTCAGAAATATAGAAATGGGGGGGCTGGAGAGATGACTCAGTGGTTAAGGCACTTGCCTCCAGTGCCTAAGGCCCCCAATTCAATTTCTCAGGACCCACATATGCCAGACACACAAGGTGGTGGCCCTGGTGCACTCTCTCTCTCTCTCTCTCTCTATCTCTCTTCTTGAAAAATGAATAAATAAAATATTTTTAAAAGAAATAGAAAATGGTTTAACACTTAAAAATGAATCATAGGCTGAAGAGATGGCTCAACCGTTAAGGCACTTGCCTACAAAGCCCCAAATGACTGGGATGGAGAGATGGCTTAGCAGTCAAGGCATTTGCCTTCAAAGCAGAAGGACCTGAGTTCGATACCTCAGTACCCACATAAAGCCAGATGCCCATGTGTCTGGAGTTAATTTGCAATGGCTGGAGGCCACTGGTGGGCCCATTCTCCCTGTCTGCCTCTTTCTCTCTCTCATACTCTCTCATATAAATAAAATATTTTTAAAACATCTATTGCAAAAACAACAACAACAACAACAAAAGTCTCCTATTGCAAAGCCTAATGACCCAGGTTCAATTCACCAGTACCCATGTAAAGCCAGATTCACAAAGTGGCGTGGGCATCTGGAGTCCATCTGCAGCAGCTGGAGGCCCTTGGTGTGCCCATTCTCTCTGTCTGTCTCTCTTCTTTCTCTTTCTGCTTGCAATTAACTAAGTCACTAAAAATTCAAAATGTCAGCAAACTAAGTAGGAAAAAAACATATAATCAGCTCAATAAATACAGAAAAAGCATTTGACAAAAATCATTAAAATTATTAGCAACCTCAATATCAAGGGGAACTTTCAGGGGGAATAAAGGAATCAAAGAATCAAATAACTCCTTTTTAATATTTTTCAAGTTATACAAAATAATGGGTTTCATTGTGGCCCCTCCTCCACCTTTCCCTCCCCCACTTCTAGTTGGTCCTCCTCTGTTGAGATCAGATCTTCTGTAGCTGTAAATTACTCCATATCATCTATTTTACAATCAGCATTTGACTCCATTTCGAAGATGGAGGGTGTCTCTGTACCTTAGTATACCCGTAAGCACCATCTGTCTGGCTCCATTCATGAGGTACAAACTGATAAATACCTTATTCCTAAAAGGAGAAAGGCCACCACCCTAAAATTTATCAAAGTAAATTGGGACTATAGAGGACATGGGCGTATTAAAATTCTATCAGGAAAGCCAGACCCCAGAACTTATCAGACATATCAGACTCAGGAAAAGGTACAACTCCCTCACCTGGACACTAAATACTGCAAAGACAACAGCCCCACTAACCTGTTATTTGACCTTGCAGTGTGCACACCAGGAGACCAACAGGTAGAGAACTGCCACCCTTTCCCTAGGCTGCGATCACTTCTTCTGTTGATGTGGTCTACTCAAATTGCACTCTTCCCATCCACCCATCCATCCCTCTGTCTGTCCATCCACCCGGTCCTGCCCTTTGCCTCTACCGACTTCATAGTCTTAGCTCTCACTTCTGCAGCTCCGCCCAAACCTGTGGCTTGGCAGTGGCCAGAACCTACAGCAGAGCAGAGATGCCCACTGGGTTAGTTATCTGATGCCTGCAAAGACTCTGTTAGATTCCAAGCTTTGGCCTTTAAAGCCTCTTTGAAACTCCTTGGACTCTGCCCCAGCATCTGTAACCCTTTGTACCCATTCTGTAGCATACATGTATTTATGTCTGGATATATGTGTGTATAGATACGTTTACTGCGTGATGTGTCATGTGTGATTTGAGACTTGGTATGAGTAACTGGAGTAACAATTGGAATAAAAGAGCCTGTGTTCGCCATAGCTTGGCTATCAAGGGAAGTGGGACCACTTGACAAACTGCTGCCAACAAAACTGTTGCACCTTGTGAATTCCTTCAATAAAAACATTCATGTATGTTCCTGACTCTCTTGCTTTGGTGTCACATGCATTACCTCCCCTGCCCCCACCACTTGAGATCGCTCTTCCTCTTCCATGGTACCTGTGGTAGTTTGGATGTATGTCCCCCTTAGACGCAGGTATTTTATTAAAGCTTGTAACTTGGGTCTCCAGCCACCTGGCTGCAGGAGGTGTCACTGGGGACAGGTCTTGGGATCCTTCCCAAAGGTGTGTTAGGAGCAGATCTGAATTCCAGTCCAAAGACATGAAGAGAGGTCTGAGATCTGGCAGGGTCCCTGGTGCTCACTACTTCTTGGTATGTGTGCTTGCTGCTTTATGGTGTTTGATGTCTGGTGGTGGTTTTTCTCTCTCTCTTTGCTTGGATTTATGAATGGGAGCCAGCTTCTTCCATCATTTGATGGAACTTCCCCTTGAAAATAAATCCCTTCCTCCCATAAACTGTGTTTGGTTGGATGCTCAATCTCAGCAACAGTACCCTTTCTAGTTTTATATCCTACAGACATACACACACATATATGCATATATATTATATATTTATATGTTTCATATATGAGAGAAAGCACATAGTATTTGTCCTGATTCTGGATTATTTTTTAATATAATGATTTCCAATTCCATTCATTTTCCTGCAAATGTAATGATTTCATTTTTATTTATGGCTAAATAAAATTCCATTGGGTATATGTGCCACATTCTTTATTCACCTGTCGGTGGACATCTAGGCTGGTTTTATTTATTAGTTATTGTGAATACTGCAGCCATAAACACACATGTACAATTATCTCTGTGGTAGGACTTAGACTCCCTTGGATATATACCCAAAGTATACCCAGGAGTGGAAAAGCTGGGTTATATGGTAGCTCTATTTTTAGTTTTTCAACAATTCAATGTTGCCCTGGAGGTTCTGGCCAGTTTAATCAGGCAGGAAAAGAAGTAGAAGGCAAGTACCAGAAAGGAAAAAGTAAAACTAACCTAGCGTGCAAAAAGCCTGAATGTATAGAAAATGTTATAGAATAAAAGCTACTTGAACTATTAAGTGAGCTTAACAATGACAAAGGATACAAGGTTACAGTACAAAAATCAATTGAATTTTTATGTGCTGAAATAATCAAACACAGAATTTAAAAAACAATCATTTATTTTCACATGTGTGTATGTATGTATTTGTGTGTGTTGTGGTGTACCAGAGTTTCTTGCCACTGTAATCAAAAGCCTGTCTGGCTTTATGTGGATAGCTGAGAAATTGAACCCAGGCCAGCAGGCTTTGCAAGCAAGGGCCTTTAACCCCTGAGCCATCTCCCCAGGCCCAGGAAATTGAATTTTTTAAGTTGCCACTTTATAAGCATGCCAAAATGATAACATTAGAGCTAAAAGTGATAAAACATGTGAAAGACTCACACATTAAATACCTCCACAAATGGAGAGACCTTGTGGATAGTTGGAAACCTTAATATTAGTTAGAAACCTCAAATTAGCTATAGATTTGGTGTGATCCCTAACAAAATCCCACCAGGCCCCCTTGCCAAAACTCATCCTCTGACTCTAAAACATATAGTAGTGCAGTTAGGGACTTGGAGAGATGGCTTAGCAGTTAAGATGCTTGCTTACAAGCCTACCAGGTTTGAATCCTCAGATGCACACAATGGCGCATACTTCTGAAGTAAGTTTGCAGTGGCTCTCATAGTGTCATAGTCCCACACACCGCTGGGATCAATCTCAAAACCAGGCACAGTTATGGAAAAAAGGATTTATTGAAGCTATAGATCCAGGAGAAGTTCCATAATGGTGAAAGAGGCTGGACCTCTTTCATAGGTCCAAGCAGAGAGAGAGAGAGAGAGAGAGAGAGAAACCCATCACCAACACCTACAAAACAGGCAGGGGGAAGAGAGAGATTTTCTCCCCCTTTATATAGCCTTAGGGCTGGGTCTTGCAACCCTTTCCCTGTCTTGTTTACTCCCTGAGTCTCTGAAATTTCCTTCCTCTACTGCCCTCCCAGGAAGAAATGTCTGTTTCTAGCTCCACTGAGCTTCCTTGCATCCTGTCCCCTACTGAGAGGCTGCCTTCCTGTGAACATCCTCAGAGACCCACCCAAGATTACTAAAAAGACCAAGTTGACAACAAAACTTAACCATCACATGTGCCCATCCCCCCTCTCCTGTTCACAAATAAAAATAATTTTTTTAAAAAAACCAACTGAAGTTGAAGTCTGGCTTCCAGATTTCCTAATCAAAACAGTGGGGTACTGGCATAAAAACTGGCAAGGAGACCTGTGGAAATGAAACCGAAGACTAACCTTCCCTGGAGCACTGGGGCATGGGCTGAGCATTGTCACATGCCGCTAAGCATCATTAAACTCTGTTGAGGATGTTGTTAGTTTTGTGTTGAGCTTTTAAAAATCTTTATTTAAGCACCTTATAATGTTTTCTCTGTGAATGAGTAGAGCCACTGGGAGAGGGCCATTCAGGCTTTTGAATAGCTAGCAGATAGGGCCTTCCCTATGCCTGGCAGCCTGGAGCAGGGAACTGTCTCTGGGAACCAGCCAGACTGCATTTAGAAGCAGCCTAGCCATTTTGGACACTTGATGATAATTAGCTGCAAAGACCACTGTTAGCTAAAGTTGTGACTCCTGCTCCCGGAGCTGCTATGTGGACAGTTCCCTGCTCCAGTGACCTGCTAGGCCATGTAAGATAGCATTCCAGACAAGATAAGGCTTGCTGAATTTTAGATGACCTTGAAGCTACTCTCACTGGTGATGGGAAAGGAAGGGCCTTTCCAGTAACTCAGCAGGAAACCGTGATTGGTATGGAGTGCAGCACTCGTGACTGGTCCTTATGCAAGGCCTGTGCTTGGTGGAACTTGAACCTGTTCTGTGGTTGCTGAAAACACAATTCTTCAATTACAGATCACACCCTCCTATCCTGTGCTGTCCCCTAGTGTTACATTAGGTCCAAAACAGGTGTGTCCCAGAGTCCTTGTTGCAGTCAGCTTCTCCTTGCTGGCACAAAGAACTCCACCACAAACAGCTGGGGGAGGAAAGGGTTTATTTTACCTTACAGACTCAAGCGGAAAGTCCATGATGGCAGGGAAAAGGATGGCATGAGCAGAGGCAGGAATCACCTCCTGGCCAGCATCAGATGGACAACAGCAGCAGGAGGAGAGTATGCCAAACGCTGGCAAAGGGAAGCTGGCTACAACCCCCAGAAGCCCACCCCCAACAATGCACCTCCAACAAGGTTCCAATTCCAAATCTTCCATCAGCTGAGGATCAAGCATCCAGAACACATAAGTTTATGGAGGACATCTGAATCAAAACACCACAGTCCTTTTCTTGCCTACATTTTTTTAAGTTGACATACAGAGATTTAGGAATCATTTGTTCTGGTATTTTCAAATACTCCGCCTCACTCTTCCCCCCCTTTCCCTCCACCATATCACATGGATCCTTTTGCCCTCCCCTCCCCCCTCTTCCAGCTCATCTCTTACATTCATTGCTTTATGTTTTGCCTTCTTTTGACCTTTGTTGGGGTCGAGCAAGCTGAGCTGGTGATGTAAAGAGAGATGGTGGTAACAATAGCAGAGCGGTGGCAAGAAAATGACTGAAGTGCTCCAGAGACATGGTGAAAAATGGTGAACGGATGCAGCAAGCTGTGAACAGCCAAAGACGAGGTACTGTGGGCCTGTTCCAGGAAGCTACAAGCCGTGAGGGCTAAGGGTCCAGACGCCCTATATGTAAGACACCCTATGCTATATAAAAAGTGTAACACTAGGCATTGTAAGTGCTAAGTGTCCTGACACGTCAGCCATAAGAGCTGTGACAACAGGCAGTGTTGGGAGCCCCACTGACACTGCTGCTAAGAGCCAGGGATTGCACGAACTGCCCAGTAACAGGCCCCTCGAAGCCCAGAGCAAAGGCCTGAGCGCTGGGAGTCTTGGGCCTCTCCAGCCTGCAGCCTTAAGCCTCTGGTTCTCAAGTTCTGGAGATAGATAAGTCTGTCTGTCAACCCAGACCACAAGCCTTTGGCATTGAAGGGCCCAGATCCGCCAGCAGTGGATTATTAACTCCTCGTCTAATTGCAAAGCAACAGGACCTTAGCCAGCTGATTGGTAATGGAACAAAGTGGAAACTCAATAGACAGACCCAGCATCTACAGACAGACGTTGACAACTGTACAAAAGCACTTCAGTGAGAATAGGATAGTCTTGATAAATACTGACATCAGTACGTGAAAGCAATTCGTTTCCATCCATTCCTCTCATCAAATACAAATATTAATGCAAAATGAACCAGAGATACAACAATTTGAGTGTATTTTTAATGCCCTTGAACTGTGAAGCTAAAAGGATCAAAATAGGAGCTGGGGGAACTGGAGAGATGGCTCAGCGGGTAAACACAGTTCCCACACAAGCATGTGGACCTAAGGGAGCCCAAGACTGCTAGAGTTCAATTCCCTCAGCACCCAAATAAACAGCTGGGCATGGCCATGCATGTCTATAACCCTAGTCCTATGGGGCACAGAAACCAGAGAATTACTGACACTTAATAAATATGGCAAGTTCCAGGAGCAGGTGCATGAGCAATACCAACATTCTTTTCTAGCTTCCATAGGTGGGTGCACAGGATGCCACATGAGCACACACTTGCATACATCACACACTCACACACCAGCACCAGCAGCACCACCATGTATGCTATACACATGCAAAAAGTATCTTTAAAAATAAGGGTTGGGGACTTAGCTCAGTGGTTGAACACCTGTCCAGCAAGTACAAGGCTCTGGATCCAGTCCCTCGTACACATCAGCAAAAAGAGTAAAATAAGAAATTTTATATAGTGTTCATTTTGATGACACCAGAGACAAAATATTTGCAGACTCATATGAGTTGTGATTATTTTTTAAATTTTTATTTATTTTTGATATTTTCATATTTATATAATGCACTTTTATCTTATCCCCCTAAATTACCCTCTCATCCTCCTCCAATTAACACCCTCCTTCTCCATGACCCCATCTTTCTTTCATGCCTTTTTTAAAAGTTAAATTGGGTAAGGGTTGCTTGCATGATCATGGTGGAAGGTTATTTACCATGGAATGGGCAACTTGCCAGTGGTTACACCACTTATGAACTTGACCCCCCTCTCCCAGCAAGTGTTAGCTGGGAGATCTGGGTCTATGTCTCCTTCCCCAATCAATGGTGAAATACTGACACGCTCAGTCTTGTGCTGGAAACCACGGCTGCTGGAAGTTCATGAGTGTAATGGCCATTGTGGTAGTTTGAATAATGTCCCCCAATAGAGTTTATTATAGTTGTGTTTATTAAAATTGTAAATTGTCTCCAGCCAGTTCTGGCTAGAGGAAGTGTGTCACCTTGACCAGATCCTAGGGTTCAGTCCTAAGGTATTTCTGGGGTGGGTCTGGAATTCTAGCTATACATATGCAAAAAGCAGTCTGATTTCAAGCCTGGAGTTCTTTTTCTTTGCCAGTTAGGAGTGTGCTTGCTTCTTCTGGAGGTGCTGGTGGTGGGCTTCTGTTTCTGTCTCTGCTTGCTTCTGTGAAAGGGGGCCAGCCTTTTTCCTTAACTTCCCCTGGGTCTGTTATCTCAATAAATATTTTCCTCCCCATAATCGTGCGTGGTTTGGAGATTCATCTCAACGGCATGTGGCTTACTACTACAGCCATGTTGTATCTGGATGACAACATTTGCAGCTCTCCTCCCCATTCCACCTGTGACTATTTTCATGGTGATACTTATGTAGGTATAGCAGAAAAAGTTTGTATTTATAATTCATTTAGACATATTTTTGTTTGTACTTTTTCCTTAGGAAATAGACACTACTCCCTTTTATAACATCAGAATTAAATATATAAATAGAAAATGTTATTTAAGATTAAAGCATGTAGCTTAACATTTATAGAATTATTCATTTAATGCCATTTACATTTATTGAGGTTTTTAAAATTACTTATAGCATAGAAAAAAACATGTGTCTATGTAAAAAAAAGTTTTATTGGATGCAGCTTTGCTAATAAATGGTCAAAAATTTAAGAATCAGAGAACGAAATATAAAACCTAAAAATGAAAAATTTCTAGATATAAAAGTGATTGTGATCTTGAATTAGGCAAAGATTTCTCAGATATTATGCCAAAAGTAGGGCCCACAAAATAACAAACATATATTTAGCTTCATCAAACCTAAAACTTGGCAAGGTATGGTGATAGCCCTCAGGAGGCTGAGATGAAAGTCATGAGTTTGAGGCCAGCTTGGGCTACATAGTAATTTCTAAGTTAGCCTAATGTTTTAACCACATGCCACTGGATGAATCTCCAAACCAGGCACAGTTTATGGGAGGAAAGGATTTATTGAAGCTACAGATTCAGGGGAAGTTCTATAATGGTGAAAGAGGCTGTCCCCAACACCCCTTCACAGGTCCAGAGAGAGAAGCCCATCACCAGCACCACACACACACACACACACATACACACACACACACACACACACACATAACAGGCAGTGGGTAAGAGATTTATTTCCCTTTTACATAGCATTATAGTGGGGTCTTGCAATATTATCCCAGACTTGTTGGCTTCATGAGTCTCTAGAATTTCCTTCCTGCACTTCCCTCCCAGGAAGGGATGTTCATTTCTAGCTCCCCTGAGCTTCCTTACATCCTGTCCCTACTGAGAGGGCTACCTTCCTGCGAACAACATCAGAGACCCACCAAAGATTACTAAAAAGGTCAAGTTCACAACAAAACTTAACCATCATACCTGGGATATAAAAGAGCAAAAACAAGCAAACAAAAATACTAAAATTTTAAATCAAATTTGAACACAGTGGTGACTTAATGGGTCCAGTTATTAATCATTAAATGTTACTAACATTATAGTAAATAGCCAAATATTATGTGTATTCTAAAGAAAGTATATAAATCACCTTTGATATATTCTTGATAAAAAAATAATTAAACTTAAATATAATCAAATTCTTGAATCTAACCACCAATGTAAAATAGAGGGAAAATGAATAGATAAAACCACAGGGATAGAATTAGCAGAGTCAAGCCTACAGCCAAATGACCTAATTTATTCAACAACAAGATTAAGGGGGAAATGAGAGCAATGGATCAGAACCTATGTATTAAGAGACTTGGGAGGCATTTCAATGGATTGCACTTTATGAATTTAGATCTGTATTTTCATTCTAACTATAAAACTAAATTTATGTCAATCAAGGGATTTTATACACTGGATATTAGATGATGTTAAGAAATTATTATAAATCAAGTATGGCAACACATACCTATAATCCAAGAATTTGGGGCCTAGAGTTAGATTAATCAGGAGTTCAAGGTCATCCTCAGCTACATAACAAGTTGAAGGCTAGATTTGGGCTAGATGAAATCCTGTCTCAAAAAGAAAAATAATTATTCTAAACCTTCTAGGTTTAAGTAATCGTAGCTTGGTCACTTTATAAGTTTGTTTTCACATACATATGAATATTTTTTAGTATAACTGGTATTTAGAATTTACCTGAAATTAATTGGGTGGAAATATGATGATATAAAAAAAATGAGATTTGCCAAAAATCTTAAAAGTTGTTGTAAGGGCTGGAGAGATGGCTCAGCAGTTAAGGCCTAAGGCCCGGGGTTCAATTCCCCAGTACCCACATAAACCAGACCTACAAGGTGGTGGCCCTGGTGTGCTTTCTCTCTCTCTTTATCTCTCTCTCTCTCTCTCTCCTTGAAAATGAATAAATAAAATATTTTTTTAAAGTTGTTGTGAGATAGTATGTAGAGGCATGTTATTCTCATAAGAACTGTAGCATAATTGAGATGTTCCTTAACATAAATCACTGAAAGTAGAATTTTCTAAAACAACATGCTTTAAAATAGTTTACTGTGTAAGGCATGGTGGTGCATGCCTTTAATCCCAGCACTTGGGAGACAGAGATAGGAGGATCGCCATGAGTTCAAAGCCACCTGAGACTACACAGGTCAACCTGGGCTAAAGCAAGACCCTACATTGAAAAAAACACACACAAAAAAATTAAAAATTTACTATGGCTACAGAGATGACTCAGCAGTTGAAGACACTTGCTTGCAAAGCCTGACATCCTGGATTTGATTCCCCAGTACCTATGTTAAGCCAGATGCACAAAGTAGCACATGTATCATAGATATATTTCCTTGCAAAAATTAAAATTAAAAATATTCTACTACTCACAATGGGAAAAAAATTGGCTATCTCTTGTGCAGCCCATAACCCTCTATCGCATGGTCTGGTCCAGCAAGCCCAATAAGGAGGGCCCCCAGAGGGAAAAGGGGTACCATCACAAGACTGCTCATCCAGTGTATCTAATTATTGACAGTAAACATGTTAATAAAATAAATATTTTACTAAAAGAACAACTATCACAAAACAAGAACATGCTTCAAACAAAAGGAGACTTGATTTTGAATGCTTTCACCTCATGAAACTTGAAAATGTCTCAGGGTGAGCTGGGGTGTATAGCTCAGGAGAGTGCTTGCCTTGCAGACAGGAAGTCCTGGTTGCATCCCCAGCACCACCTCCTGAAGGAAATGGTTGAGGAGACAGATATATTTACCCAGATTTGAACATTACACAATGTATACAGGTACTGAAATGTCACACGATACCCCTAAATATGTATGATTTTGTGTAAGTATGTATACATACATATGCATGTTCATGTGTGAATGCAGGCACATGTGTGTCACAGTATGAATGTGGAGCTCAGAGGAGAGTTTCTGGGTATCTGTCCTCACTTTCTACCTTGTTGGAGGCAGGGTTTGGACTCAAAGGCCTCCAGTGTCCGCTGGGTGCACCACCAGTCCCTCTTAGTAAGTGTGGCCCCAGATGTAACAAAGGCACTAGTGACACCAGCAGCTAAGATTGCCACATCATACTCCTGACTTGATTATAGGCTCAACAAAGACCTTCACATAAAAATAAGATTTTCGAAGGGTGTGCTGACACATGCCTTTAATCCCAGCACTTGGGAGGCAGAGGTAGAAGGATTGTCATGAGTTCGAGGCCATCCTGAGACTACATAGTGAATTCCAGGTCAGCCTGAGCTAGAGCGAGACCTGACTTCAAAAAAAAAAAAGAGGAAAAAAAGGGGGAGGGATTTTCAATGTAAATAAATCTACAGAAGGTGGAAGTAAGCCAGTCCCAGGGAGGGAGGGTGAAGGGGCACATTGTGGAAGAGAGAAATGAGGTCAGTCTTGCTAATTTAAAAGTTACATGTTTTCTGCATAGTAGAAAACAATAGGTATCCATATAATAATATTCAAAGTATTTGAGTATGCCTGGTAGATGAGCTGCTATATACATCTCAAAAAATGAGAGATTATTTTAGCTGAAGTCATCTGGGCAGAGCAACAAATGTGGAATTGGAATAAGGAGTGATCTGAGTAGGAACAGGCATGTCTAACCTGCTGGAGTCGAGGTGGGGTGACCGAGGGCTTCCTTTGCTGTATGTGCACTTGATTTTGTATGTATCTAATCTCAATTAAGTGAGTTTGGGATTGCATTCTGTCTCTGTGTGAAAACTGCAGTTTGGATTATCACTTTGTGAACATATTTTTCTGCACCACATGGGCATAAACTGTGGAGACGGGTTTTTTGAACCTGACCATATGTGTTTCTAGGTATAGACGCTTGTGTGGGTGCATTTCTCTACAGATTTTTTATGGTGCATGCATATGAAGTCCTGAGAGGATGAGAAGAAAAGTGGATGGACTAGAGGGAGGGAGAAGAGAAAGAGGAAGAAGTTACCCAGGGAACCTCCACACAGCATATTTCGTGTAGTTGATGGCTAGTTGTCCCATAGATCTAGAGGCTCTTTTTTGTTTTTTTTGAGGTAGGGTCTCACTCTAGACCCTGGCTGACCTGAAACTCACTCTGTAGTCCTTGACTGACCTTGAACTCACAGCGTTCCTCCTACCTCTGCCTCCTGAGGGCTGGGATTAAAGGTCTGCCACTATAACCGGCTTGAAAGTTCTTTTTAATAATTACTGATAAAACTTTAGTGTTTTCAACCGGACATGGTGGCACACACCTTTATTCCCAGCACTCAGGAGGCTGAGGTAAGAGAATCCCAGGGAGTTCAAGACCAACTTGGAAAATCAGCCTAGGAAAGAGTGAGACCCCACCTCAGCGAGTGGCAGAAACCTTCGGTCTTTCAAAATTCCATCTCTTTCCAGTGCAATCTATCTCTTTTTGATTATCCTTATCTTTGCTTTCATCAGATCAAGCCTTTTCTTGGATTGCCTTTATTATTTTACTTTGTTTAGTTTTCCCTTCCTTGTTCTTATCCTCTGGGTTCTAGTTCCTTTCTTCAGTGGAGTTTCTCTTCTGTAAAGTGTCCCCTTTCTCTTTTTACTTGGGGAACTGTGATAGTTAAGTTTTGTTGTCAACCTTTTTAGTAATCTTGGGTGGGTCTCTGAGGTTGTTTATAGGAAGGCAGCCCTCTCAGTAGGGGGCAAGAGGTAAGGAAGCTCAAACAAACTTTCCTTCTTGGAAAGGCAGTGCAGAAAGGACATTCCAGAGACTCGGAGAGTCAACAAGTTTGGGAAAGTGTTGCAAGACTCCACCTGTAGCTTCATTAAATCCTTCCCTCCTACAACTATGCCTGGTTTGGAAGGTCATCTCAACCCATTGGCCTGTGGCCAACCACGACTAGAACTAACACCAAATACCCTAGAAACAAATATTGTGTGACCCAGGAAGGGGCACTTCTTGTTCTAAAGATAATTTAGAAGCAGGCTTTGGTCTTCACTCTCATTTCAGTTCATTTAGTGAGTCCATAGATTTAAATCCAGTGTCTTCGTTTACATTAAAAGTATTGTCTGTTTACTGCAGACACAAAGACAAGACAAAATATACCTATCCTTGACTGCATACAGTGCAATTTTCCAGACACAAAATGACCTTGATATTCATGACTTTGCAGTGCCCTACTTTCATAGGACCTTCAAAATGGGAGGAAAAAATGATATTGAAACAAAATAGAGACATTGGGGGGAGGGAATTAGCATGGTTTATTGTCTACAATTATGCAAACCGTCAATAAAAAGTTGAAAAGAAATAAAACCGAATACCTGCCCTTGAAGGAGTTTCCATTCAAACGGAGAAAGTAAACAAATAGGGAAACTAGTGTTAGGTGGTAATGAATGCAATGGAGAAAAATACCACAGGGGCTAAAACAAGGTTTAAGCAAGGCTTAATAAATTTTCAATGTGGTGGCCAGGGGAGGTTTGGGTGATACTGGAGGAAAGACCAATAGGAGATGAGGTGGCTAGTGATGAAAGTCCCCGGGGAACTCCTGTGGGAGGAAATGCTTTGGATGTAAAATGTGCCCGGAAAGGCTGGAATATTGGACTACCCCAGCTGGTGCCACTATGGAGAGGTGATGGGATCTTGATGGTGCTCACGTCCTCACTGGATTAATATGCATTGATGAATTCACAACTGGACAGTCTATTAGGAGGTGAGAGATGATTGAAGCCAGAGAGAGGAAAGCATGAAGACGAGACCCTTGAGGATATGTTTATTATCATGACTATTAACAGTACTGTGAAAGGCACAAAAAATTGCTGATAGAGTAGATTTTAAGTGCGCTCACCAAATAAGTATGTGAAATAATACAATTTGTACTTGTTTCAAAACATGTTTACATGATACATATATGTTTTGTCAACCGAAATATTTTACAAATATAAAAATAAAATAAAATAGTTATTAAACTGTTAGTGTTTCTTCTTGTGAGCCTAAAAAGTATATGCCCATAGTAGTCTCTGTTACCCTAGCTGTAAAATAAGAAGAAAAAGATTTAGTATAAAGCCACCAGGGTTTTTGACATAATTCAGAGTGTCTAAATTTTTGCTTACTTATAGCACAAGGTGTTGTTTTCCATAAGACAGCAGTTGAATTTCCCATGATGTAAATTTTCTAATTTTCCTAACAGCTTTATGAGTTAAATAAATTATCACTTTTCTATAACTTTTTACATTTAATATATACACACACATATATATTAGTCTAAATGGAATAACAAACATGAGTATCTTTTCAGAGTATAATTTCATAAAATTCTAGACATGAGTATCTTTTCAAAGAGTATAATTTCATAAAATTATAGAAATCATAAGCCTATGTTAGCAGATACTGTGATTTTTTTCATACTATAAATATAG